>OVAN01015982.1:0-10916 GCA_900406275.1 Anastatica hierochuntica
AAATGTTTCCCCCTTAACAATCTGCAATCCTGATGAAATGATTTCTCTGAGAACACCATATGCCTAGCGTCTTTCTCCAATCGTTTTACAACTCGTGTTTGCTTGCTTTCTTTTGATTTCGAATTTAGTTTCCTCTTTCCAAACTTTCTTTTCCGCNCTTTCTTTTCCGCCTTAGCCCGTTTTTGATCTGATAGTTCTCTGTACACATTGGTCCTTGTGGATTTGATACCCGGACCACTACAATGTGCTTAACTGTACACTTGCAGTGATTTCTTGGGTGAAAACCTGAGCCATCACTAACAAAGGCAGAAAAGAGATGATCTTTGAAGAAGGAGATTTAGTTTGGATACATCTAAGAAATGGGAGTTTTCCCAATGAAAGGAAGTCCACGCTTATGCCCATAATCGATGGTCCTTTCAAAATCATCAATAAGCTCAACAAAAATGCCTACCAACTGGACCTCCAATGTAAGCATAATGTAAGCTCAATCTTCAATGTTATTGATTTAGTTCTTTTTTCTGCAGAAGAAATAGATTTGAGGTCAAATCCTTCCCAAGTGGGAGAGGATGATGTGATAATGGTTAGCAAAGGAATTGAAGAAGCTAAGGAGATGGAACAACAACTTAAACCAGAGCTTAATAGAGCTTAAATAGGAGCAAAGGAGCCGCTTGAAGCTGAGGAAGTAGAAGACAAAGATTTACATGTGCCTCATGGTCCAATGACTCGACCCAAGGCTGGAAGATTCAAGGAAACTTTACAACAAACTCTTGTACACTATTCATGGCAGACTTGAGTATGCTTATCCAACTACTCTGGTTGTGATTCAAGCTACTTGAGCAAGTCATCAAGAGAGGAGTTGTGACTTGCACTCTTTTTCCCTTCACTTGTTTTTTTTCCAATGGGTTTTCCAAGTAAGGCTTTTAATGAGGCAAGACTACAACATTTAAATAAAATTACCTCTTTATGAAACCCAACCCAATTCTACATTATTATCACACCAAAGAAGAAGAGAATCAGTTCAAATTCATGTTTAATGCTTAGTCTTTGGTTATTTATTGTTTTAGTATTTCCCATGCATTTTAAACTCTATATGTATGACTTTGCTGTCAGGTTTTCAATCTATCAAAACCTTTTCTTATTCGTAATTCTCTCTGAAATTTGTTTGATCAAAGCTTGTTTAGTGTATTCAGATTATTTCCTTGCACTACAAGAACTCCTTTGATAGTCAAAGAGTGATTCCACCCCTCTTAGAAATTCCAATCCATTCTCTTATTGATTTTCTCCTTTCCAGCAACTGATTCGATCATCAAAACCATTCCACAAGGTTCATTTTGTCTGAACATCATCAACACAACCCTTGGAGTGCATCAAGGGATTTGATCCTCTCAACTAGGATCACATCATTAAGTGATTGTCGGCACCCTCCTAAGAGGCTTCCTTCAGCATTGGATAAATGCCCATACACACCGCCATAGTGGATGCTTTATCGTTCTTAGGGCTACAAACAATAGATCAACTTACAGTCTGCACCCTCCCGGACGCGACTCCGGTAACACATGAACCCTCCGTCTGTGTCCTGCCCAAATCTTAGGCCAAACTTAGGTAATACATGAATCCTCTGTCTGTACCCCGCCTAGGTCTATCTACCCACAAATGCTACTATATATATACCCATCACTAGCAATCAACACGAGCATGAATAAATTGTGATAGCATCTATTATCCTAAGTCCAATTTAGCAATAAAGAAAACGACTAGACTCCAAGCAAACTCAAACAACCAAACAACACATGTTTTAGTGCTACTCTAACGTTGGAAGAAACCTAAACCAAGGGTAAACGAGGGATTTACGCTATAGCTTCTCACTTTAGAAAATCAGAAGAAAAGAACGACTTCTGAGTCTCGAATGCTAAATCAGACATTGAATCTGAAATCAGAACAGAAAATCAGTCAGAATAGCCCCAGAACGGATGAAATTGGACTTAGTACAAAAAAAGAAGACTCCAAAGGTCAAACTGATCAGAACCAATCAAATAGTCAAAGTCAACGGTCAATATCGGCGGCCGGAAGAGTCAACGGTCGAATCCACAGTCAAGGTCAAACCGAGTTCAATCGGTCAAACCAGGTCAACAAAATCAAACTGGTCAACCTGATCTAGCACCGTTAGATTTGACTCACCACATGAACTAATCAGGATTCGACACGTTAGCAGGTTCGAACCAATCAGCGACACGTTACCATTGACCAGTGAGACTAACTTGGTCAACGACCCGAATTGACTCAGTCAACATTCCAAGTTGACTTGGCCGAGTCACCGAGTCACGATGGCTTACCGACGATGGCGGCTCCCGGCTGCGGGTAATGTGGCACTTAGATCGCCTGAAACTAGAAACGGATATTGATGGTGCGTCTGGACTCCGATTGAGACGCGGTTGGTGGCTACGGCTTCGGCTCGATGAGATCTATCTGTTAATGGTCTTGGATTTGCGATTAGAGCAATGAGAAGATAGATCGGGGCAAAAGGATGTTACGTTTATGTTTGTTGTTTTATGTTCTGTTTGGTAGGTACTACCGATACTTTTGAGTACTACTGATACTTTAGATTTTGTGTTATAAAGTATGAATTTTAAAAAATGAATTATGTTAATTATTAGTTAAAAATATCAAGTGATATTAATAAAATATTATTTAAATATTTACATAAAAATGTTGTTATTTAAAAATTAGGAAAAGAAACAATCAACTATTCAAAACTAATTGTTTTTAGAAAGGAAAATAAAAACAACAAAAATAAATAGGCGTTGTAACTATTTTTAGGTGCAATCACTACTATTTTTGGTTCTATTTGCACATATGGCGCCATTATTACTATTTTTGGGTGTAGTCATTTGCAAAATTTGACACAGAATTACTCAGAATTCCAATTGTACAAATATTATCTCAATAGTACTTTGACATATTACAACTATAATCATATGTAATCGATTTTAAATATTTTAGTAGTTGTACCTTTGATTTTAGGTTGTTAATATACATTTACTATTACTTTGTATAAAAGTATTTGCTAAATGCCATGTTTGCATTTTTTTTTCCTAAGTTTATATGGATATTTGACAAAGTAGCATGAAAGTATGAGGAAAATGAAAAAAGATATTGAAATTTGAATATAAATTTTGAAACATGTACTAAATCAAATATAAGAACGGACATTTGTTGTTTTTATGTACTAATACAGAATCACTATTACTAATAAGGTTTTAGTTTAAGTACTTTTTTAAAGTATACAAATTGCAACTTTAAATAAACATAGTGATACCACTTGTACCTAGTATTACTAGTCTAGAAAGATTGACAAAATTTTAGATGTTCGAACGCTTGACCAAATGTCAAACACATACCATTTTCCCATTCAACACCATCAGATTGATCTCCATCTACTATATGTGTAACTTCAAGACCAAAATCATCCATGTTAGGTGTTGTTATCATAAATTATCCTCTTTCGAATAATATTTCTCATACTTAAAGTGTATAATTGTGCAACAAATAATCATTATCTCATAAAAAGATTTTTAAAAATTAACTTTGTTGTCCTATTATATTGGTATTACCAATTGTATCAATATTACGGCCTAAGTCAGTCATACCATTTGAATCAATATTACCACATGACTCAATATTACCATTTAGTACATTTGACAACATATCTTTTCTTATCCGCCTTGATTATATCAAACTCAAAACAATTTTTATGAGCATCTTTCTCAACCAATTTTATCACATCTTTGTACGTTTCAAACTCTTGACTTACTATCAAACTCATACAATCATCCCATTCAACATTTTCTGACAGATCTCCATCTACCCGATTTGTAACCTAAACGCTGGTATCATCCATGTTAGGAGTCTCTTCACCAAGCATATTTTCTTCATTGTCCATATTCTCGTAATTAGTTCTTTGGTACGTAACTAATGTTTAAGTGTGTTGTAGCTTTATTTACCATCATTTTCTTATATATCCCATCAATCAATTCACAGTACGTAACCTCATAAATGGGCTTCCTCATCACTAAATTTTGTGTTACTTCTTCTCTTGAAATCCATCGTGTCATATCACCCTTTGAATAATATCCTCCATACTCTTTTTTTTTTGTCAACTAATATCCTCCATACTCAAAGTGTATGATTGTGCAACACTTATTCATTATCCTTGAATAATAAAAATAAAAATTAGTTTTTCTGCCAAATAATATAATATTACCAATTGTATCAGTATTACCGGCTAATTTAGTAATATCAGTTGTAATAGTAATATCACATGGCTCAGTAATACCATCTTTACAGGTCGTTCTGGATCTCTGCGAACAATCATTTTGTATTTCTATAGCCGTGAGCTAATTCACATGGATGCTCATGGTTCAGGTTGATTATATAACTAATTTACACAAATCAATATTTACTAAACACCTAGAAACGAAGTTGATAAACAAAAAACAATTACAAAAACACCCAATTTCATAAATCAAGACCTTCTTAGTCTACTTTGAGCAATTTAATGTTAAGGTATAAATAACCTTCATAAACATTTCTAAAACATCCTATTAAATACAGAAACAAGATTGAGCAAAAAAAATCATTTGGATGAGAGGTTTTGTAGCTTCAAAATGGTGAAAATAATGAAAAGAGTAATCAAAGTGATATCGTGTGCATAAGGGGTCTGTATAGGTGGGATTGTGCACGGGAAGGGAAATGATTATTATTATATTATTTTGGGTCCAGTTAGATTGGAATGAATATTATTATATTATTTAATTTCTTTTATGTTTTATTTCTTTTTAAAAGCTAAAGACAAGAAGAGTATTACACATGTATAAGCGCATGGAGAATAGAGAGGGGCATGAAGAATATTTTCTCTTCATTTAAAGGTGCATGAGAATTAAGTCTTCATCTTTAAGATTAATTGCCGGTCCTCATCTTTTCATCTCGCTCCAAGTTTAAACAGAATATTCAGCTTTATGTCTTCTCAAAGACACCAGCTGATCCCACCAAATTATTGCATAGTCTCGAAAGTTATAGTTAGTTATACGAATCTTTTTAGCTTCAGAGAAGTGTTTCCATTTACAAATCAACTCAATCCTTCTCCCCCACTTCAAGTATGCATTCGTATCATTGCTTCCATGAAAGGATGGGATCATCATCTTTAAACAACAGATAAGCCTCATGGTCCTTAACTTCTTGATCACATCATTTAAATAAGTTCATGAAAGTTTCCATTTTTTTTCCTGTTCTGGCATCTTTTTTTCTTCTGAAACTAGGGTTTCAGGTTACAACAGGAAAGCAAAAATAACATAATGAAAAAAGAAGAATAAATTTCGATGGAAATGAGAAAGATGATGGAAAAATAATACCAAATCCAAATCATCTTTGATACCACTTGATATAACCCCGAGATCATTTTCTCTGGAATTGGCAAGTAAGGATAGTTCTGAAGGGATTTCAGGTGGTGAAGATTTCTGGCTCCAACCTCGTGATATCCTCGATAAAAGATTTGATAGATCCTAAAATGTTGGAGTACCATGAAGATGTTGATGAATTCAGGAATCGAATCAAATGGTGACACAAGTGCTTATGAAATCACACTTGATACTATCGAATTTAGGTTAAGATATCAAACCTTTAACCAAAAGTTCTCAATGAACTCAAGAGAATCACTCTCTTATTTTAAGCAAAAACTCTGAAGATTTTGTTAAAAATGTGGATCTCTTTCTTTAAAGAGTTGGACAATATTTATAGGGCAAAGAGAAAACCCTAACTAAAGAAAAAGGAAAAAAAAGGAAAACTGAAAGTAAAAAGGAAAAAATAACAAAAACTAATTTCAACCCTTAATATGATACTTAGACAAAACCAAGTCTGCTTATACCCAGGTAAGATGTCGTCTTCCTTTACCCAGACAGGATGTCCGAACAAAACCAAATCTGCTTACACCCGGGTAATCTGTTGTCCTTCTTCACCCAGACAAAACCAAAAATGCTTACACCCAGGTAAGATGTCGACCTTCTTCACCCGGCCAAGGCGCCCGAACAAAATCTATGAAGTTGAACTTTAAAGCATAATTTCCTTCTTCTCGTACAATCCATTTGCATCTTCATGAATGTCTTCTTCAGACTGTTCGGATCATGAAACTAGCTTGTGAAGATCATATCAAGTAGTATTTGATGAGCCTTTCTGTATGGGCAACATAAGTGGATCGATATAGAATCATGAACAATCACCTTATCCTAACTTATGTGTACTTTTCTTCTGCAAGGACCAACGAAAGCTGATTCCTTTGGTTGTTAAGTGTATATAATCTCGAATCTCAAAAGGGGAGAGGATTTACAGTAGTGCTTATGTTCTAGACCGAAGTATTATACCCCTAGTCGAGTCTTAATACATGCTTGCTTACTTACACTTTTTGCTGTTTGATGCATATCATTTCGATGATCTATCCCTTGTAAATTAGCATACATAATATGTTCACTTGCATTTCCAAATCCTTAAAAATGTGACAAACCCAATTGCATATTTTGTTCTTAGCTTTGTCTGAAATCATATGAATTCAAGTGTGAAGATCTAGTCCCTATGGATTCGATCCCTATGTATTACTGTGAATGATGTACTTTTGCAGCCACGTTTTAGTTGGGGTAAAACATGACCTCACAAAAACCCCAACGGGTGAAACTTCACTAGTGGAACTCGAATATGAAAGGGTGAAAAATTATGTTTCCTATGTCTCTTCCTCTCCCATGAGGTCCAAGATTGTACCTGACATTTATAACGAACTCATCTTCAAGGGATTTCCCATCAATGTGAATAAATCATAGAAAAGCTTTCATCCATATGGTAGCAGATAAGCATAGACAAGAGGAAAGAAAATCCGAAAGAGAACTCATGAACCAACACTCACCTCCACGCCACAAGAATCGACAGGAAAGAACATGATCCACATATCGACAAATATCACCCCCAAAGATCCCTGTCAAGGAGATATGACCGTGAATACGAAACAAACCGTTACCCTGCAGTAAATTGAAGATCTCATCGCCAGATTTGGTTGCCAAAAGTTAGAATTGAAGATCATGGATCATATAACATTGAATCCATGCCGATGTGCAACCAGCTAGCCGTAAGGAACCTTCACTTTATGGTAGAAAATGAGCAGTTAGTGACTCAGAAGATCCCTGAAAAGTCTCCCCATGCCTTACAACATAGAAAGTCTCTTAAGGATCATGACCCTAGGCCTCTATAGATAGGGGATTCTATAGGATTGCATAGGTCACGCCAACCAGCCTTAGAGCGCATCTCCTTGGCTGATGAGACCCCCTAATCAAAAACAAAGGAGATAGTGGGTCCTCTGGAAGACTACAATATGTAGAAATCCACAATACTGAGGGTACTAGTAATTTGCAAAGTGGAGGAAGGAATTCAAGATAAAGTGGTGAGAGACCTTCCCTCTTTCCATCACCGATGGAACATAGGCTCTCTTTACCTCACTCACCCCCTTTTGACTATCCGTGCAATGGTTTCAGTGAGATCTTCGAGGCCACGCCTGAATTTGAAATGATGTGGTCCCTACTATCGAATCCCATCATTAATCCCCCAATTCTTATCACCATAACTACTATCCTGGGAACAACAAGCCAACTCCCAAAGCATTTTGCTCCTAGAGGCAGCATTGGCTGCCGATCTAACTCAAAAGAGAATATTACCAAATCAAAGGCAAAAATTGATTGAAAGCACGACAAAGTTAACCTACGACTTCACTAATCGAAATATGGCTTAAGAGAAAAATGTTAGGAAAAAATAAATCCTTCCCCGCTCCCTGCTCTAATAATCCTTGGCTGCACCACCAAGAACCAACACTAGCTAGCAAAGGCCTTACTTACGTTCGGGCAAAGCACTGCTATAACGAAAAAAGACCAACACCTCCTGGAAAAGGAAATACACATTAATCGACATGGTCAACTCTACAAAAGGCAATCAATGCAGATATAAGGAATTGTTTTTTATATCCATGAATTTTTACGAATATCTACAAATATCTACATGATCTACACGAAAATCTACTATAAATAAGGGAAGGCGAGAAGGCGAGAAGGCAACCTCTGTTCAGTCAAAGACGAGAGGCAACCTCTGCTCAGCTTTCTTTGAAGCTTTTTCCTTAAAGCATGTGTTCTAGCTGACAAGAGTCTGGATTCAGACAAGACCTCTTGTGTTGATCAAGTTCTAGTGGAAGTCCTCAAAAGTATGTCGAATGGGCTAAGAAAATGACAAGTTCATTTCAACGTTTCTGCTTTCTTTTTCTCTCCCAAGTGCATATATACAATATTCTCATAATTATGTTTTTGCAAGCTATGAACAATCTCGGGAGCGTCTATATTGATTGTGGGACGGTGGATCAAACTAGAACCACATACAAGAATGATCTAGAGATCAAACACAGTCGTGCACGTCAAGGGTTTGCGCGTGTGTATTTCCTGAAGAATCGGTGTAAAGAAGCATGCGAAGATATGACATTGTAGCAAAGCTTTTAGAGAGAACGTGCATTAGATGAGAAGAGCCCTTATTTTACTGATCGAGAACTCATAAAGATTTCATAGGAGATTAGAGATCAGAAAATTTATGTGTTTACTGGTGTGGATTTGAGATGTTGGTTGGATTGGGTTAAAAAATATTTATTCGTGAAAAATACAATGAGATGGAAAAATTGAATTTTGCGAACTGCTCCATTCAAGACGAAGCTCGAGAGTGGGTTTGACATCAAAAATCTCTAGGCCTTTTTCACAGTTGGGAATCAACGAAGATTATGTTGATAGAGCCAAGCATACAATTTCTTGAACGTAGCAGTGCATACAGAGATAAAAAGGAAATCCATGAAAAAAGAATTATGGGGGGGGGGGGCAGGGAATCATTACGTGAGAATCTTCACTTCAGGTGACAGAAACAACAGATAAGGAATTGTCGCCAAATCAAATACCGCATGAGTTTCAAAATTAGTTTGTTAATTCATTGATTCCAAGAAAATTGGAGAAGCATTCAATTCAATATCTTCAGGCATCGTTCCAAGTTGTTGAATAAAGATTTTGGGGTGACAATGATGATTTGCCATCTGCGTTTTTGAGGAAAGATGAAGTCCCTTTACGAGTTGTTGGTGAAAATATCAATGACAAACCAAGCGCACACTAGGCGTTCAATATATTACCCCTTCGAAAGAACATACTGATGCATAGGAGGAAGATGAGCTTGTCTCCCAAGTTTTGGATTTTTAAGTTCAAATCTAAGGAAAAGGATAAGAGGAGACAAAAGAAGTTAGAGCTTCTTATGTTGTTCAAGAAGCTTGTATCGCAGGGGCAATAACACTTGAGGAAGAGAGAGAGAGAGAGAGAGAGAGAGAGAGAGAGAGAGAAGAGAGAGAGAGAGAGAGCAGTTACATGGATCGTGCGTGAAACACAAGTGGAAGTTCAAAGACAAAGGCAAGCCTAACAGGAGAGGCAAGATAGAAATGCGGAAGGATTCACTCAATTCCACTGGGACACTCAAATCTGAATGCACAAAGACAAGGACAACGAAAAACACAGACTAGGTTAATTTGAAAGAAGTTCTCTCAATGATCAATGATAATCAACCTTGGCTGCAGCAACATTTGATTCTCACAACAACTGATACAAAGTGGAAGGAGGAGACAGGGAAGAAAACAAGGCAGTTAGTGTTAACGCAACAGAAGTTTTCCATTGTAATGCTTAAAATTCCAGATTAAATGTTATTACGTTTGGGAAGGTGGCATAAGCTGGCAGGCACAAAATATGGATTGTTTGAGTTGTTCCCATGGAGGGAAGATGCAGAATGGAGAGGATATGACCAAGGAGTTTGCAATCTAGGATGGGTAAGACTCATAGATACATTGACCAAATTGATGTTGGGTTTTAATTATCGCGTTTTGCTGCATTTTGAAAGGTCCACTATAGGAATGGAGCTGTTATGCGTGCTAAGAGAAAGAGTCTTGACGCTATTACACGTTCAAGGACATTTGAGAAATGATGGATGCAATAGGCGTCAAACACATGTTGATTTAACACGGCGGAGAATAATGAAGCATCAATCTGATTTTCACATTACGGTTGCGCTTGCTCAAAGAGTCTATCTATTTTTTCACATTGTGTGCATAATAAACTGCATAAATCTCAACTCCTTTAGCAGACAATTTTGGAAACATGCCTTGAACTCATGAAGATTCAACTCATCTTTCTCGTCTCATCGGATAGATTGTATGATATCATTCTTCAGAGAGGTTATCATGTTTTTAAACAATTGCAGATGATTAGAGTACCCAATTTGTGCAGGTTCAAACACATTCCAACATCCGAGAAACGGAAGCAAGATTCAGAACATATGATAATCGACATAACTGTTGGGGTGCCTTTTGTCTATGCAAACGCAAGACACCACGAACGAAGCTTTAAATTTGTAAAAGCCCGTTTCCTATCAATAACACAATCCGCAAGTGCACGAATATGTCATCGTAGTACTTGGGGGTCGAACCACAAGGAGCAAACTTAGACTAGATGGACCTAAGCTTTGGGAATACACATTTAAACTTAATCTAAGCAAATAAAGAAGGTTGGGTTTTGTTTTGTTTTTCTTAATATTCTAAAATTAAAAGCAAAGCAAGAAAGCAAACATAAACTTCAAAAGATACTAAGTTGAAACAAACTATGAACTAAGGTAATGGACCAATAAATGTCATAATTAATTCACTTAGATAGACGGTGATAAGGGTGTTAGATCAAGCTATTGAGAGAAAATCCTAGACCAAAGGCAATGCTAGTCTAGTCCACTCTCATGGCAAAAGGCCATTTCCTTATCAATTACATTCACTC
>OVAN01015983.1:0-10915 GCA_900406275.1 Anastatica hierochuntica
TCTGAGAGAGGGATCGAAGTTGATAAAGCCAAGGTGGAGGTGATGACGAGCATGCAACCTCCTACTTCTATCAAGGATGTCCACAACTTTCTCAAACATACATGATTCTACAGACGGTTCATCAAGGATTTTCCAAGATAGCCAAACCCATGACTCGATTGCTCTGTAAGGATGTCAAATTTGATTTTGGTACTGACTGTTTGTTAGCCTTTCGGACAATCAAGGAAGCACTAGTTAGCGCTCCAATTGTGTAGCCACTAGACTAGGATTTACCTTTTGAGGTAATGTGTGACGCTAGTGACTACACGGTAGGAGCAGTGTTGGGTCAGAGAAAAGAAAAGAAGCTCCATGTGATCTATTATGCCAGTAGAACACTTTATGACACTCAGATCAAGCATGCGGCTACGGAGAAAGAGCTACTAGTTGTGGTTTTCGCATTCGAGAAGTTTAGACAGTAACTGGTGGGATCGAAAGTCATTGTTCACACTGATCATGCAGCTTTGAGGTACCTTATGTCTAAGAAAGATGCTAAACCGAGACTGTTGAGATGGATTTTGGTGTTGCAGGAATTTGATTTGGAGATTCGCGATAAGCGTGGTATTGAGAATGGTGTTGCAGACCATTTATCTCGATTACGAGTGGAAGCTGATACACCACTCGATGATAGTCTCCCTTAAGAGAATGTCTATATCGTTTCCTTGTTGGAGGATGAATACTTGGATAATATTGATTGTTTTGCCATTACACAAATTTAAGATGAGATACCTTGTTTTCCGAATTTTGCTAATTTTCTGAGTGCAGATGTGGAGCCACCGAATTTCGCAGGCAATGCAAAGAATTTCCTTAGAGATGTCCGACATTAATTCTTGGATGATCCTTTTCTCTACAAGAGATGTGCTGATGGACTTTTTCGCAGGTGTATTCTGGAGTCTGAGGTACAAGGTGTCTTGTATCACTGCCATGGTTCTGAATATGCAGGACATTTTGCTACTTTCGAAATTGTCTCGAAAGTGTTGCAGGCAGGTTTTTGGTGGCTAACACTCTTCAAGGACGCCCATGATTAAGTCTCTAAGTGTGATGCTTGTTAGAGAAAAGGCAACATCAGTAAGCGGAATGAGATGCCTCAGAACTTCATCTTGGAAGTAGAGGTTTTTGACGTATGGGGTAATGATTTCATGAGATCTTTCCCATCTTCTTATGGAAGTCAATATATTTTGGTTGCAGTAGACTATGTCTCTAAGTGGGTCGAGGCGCCGGCCAACCCCTCTAATGATGCCAAAGTGGTCCTGAAGATGTTCAAGTCTGTGATTTTCCCTCGTCTTGGCGTGCCAAGAGTGGTAATAAGTGATGGAGGGTCCCATTTTATCAACAGGTTGTTTGAGAATTTGCTGAAGAAGCATGGAGTTAGACACAAGCTACAAAGGGAATCCTAGAAAAGACTGTAGGCAAAACTCAAAAAGATTGGTCTATGAAGTTAGATGATGCGCCATGGGCATATTGAACCGCCTACAAGACACCACTCAGCACTACACCATTTCATTTGGTGTATGGGAAGGCATGCCATTTTCCCGTTGAACTCGAGTACCCGGGAATTTGGGCTACGAAGTTGATGAACTTTGACATCAAGCTTGCAGCTGAGAAGCGGATGATTCAACTCAATGAACTTGACGAGATACGATTGAATGCTTATGAGAATACAAGAACCTACAAGGAACGGACCAAAGCATTCCATGATAGGATGATCATTCCACGACATTTCGCTGCAGGAGATCAGATACTTTTGTTTAACTCACGTTTGCGATTGTTTCCAGGAAAGCTCAAATTGCGTTGGTCAGGACCATTTCTGATTGCTGAGGTCCGACAATATGGAGCTATCGTTCTTGATGACAATGGAAGAAGATTCACTGTGAATGGTCAGAGACTTAAGCCTTACATTGCAGACGAGCCATCCGAAGAAAGAATGCGATTTCTTTTAATGGATCTACCTACCGTCTGATCGCATTACAGTCAGGCTCGAGACTTTAAACAAGCGTTTAGTGGGAGGAAACCCACTAAGTAGATTTCTTTTTCATTTTTAGCTAGTTTTGTACTTTTTTCGTTTTTGTGTTTTTGTTTTTGGTGCTTTTAACGTTTTCTGTGTTTTTAGCTTTAGTATTGTAGAAAACAGGACCCCCAAACCAGAAAGACAAGGATCGATTGATCCCTGTCCATGGATCGATCGATCCTTGACTTTTTATGTTCCAAAATAGAAGGACAAGGATCGATCGATCCTTGTCCCAAGATCGATCGATCTATGTCCCGAAAGCAGCATATATCACGCGACCAGATTTCATAAAATTGAAGGTTATGCGTAGATGAAAGATAGGAGAGGTTCTGAAGACGCAGAATCCGTCTAGCTCCCTTCTACATCATCGGTTTAAAAGGAGTGATCTCACACATCTCGCTAACCGTCCCATTACTAAGGACTGAGACGAGTATGACTCATAGTTTCTGTAGGACTTGGGACACATCACATTCATGATGACTCAAGTCATTGATGACAACCTCTTTGAGGCGTTTGGTATTCGACGGGATTTCTATGATCTCTTTGATAGGATGGGACTTCGAGGCTTGCTGGAGCTTCAGGAGCATGTCTACCCTGAGTTGTGTCGGGAGTTTTTGGCCTCTAACCTGAATTTGGGAAACCCGGTAGCGGACCAAGGCACACTCTCCTTCATTGTGCAGGTTCTGTTTCATTCTATCTTTCTCATGGAGTTGGCTCGAGTTTTTGGTTTTGCGCAGGGCCGAGGTACTTGGGTACCAAGTTAGCTGTGGGACTATATTGCTGCTGTGCAATTTGTCTCTCGGAGCGCGAAGAAGTCGCGTATCCGCAGTCCTGCCCTTCGCCTTGCGGCCAAGGTTCTTAGCTCTCTCATCTACACCAAGTCTATTTAGGGTGTTGTGACCAACAACGAGTTGGGTCTAATTTTTATTGGCGTTGGACATACATGGGACGTGGGAGCTCAGATCCATTATGTGGCGGCTATGAATCTGAACATGGCTGCAGTGGTTGCTGCGGGTGCTCTCATTACTCGACTTCTGCGTTTTGTCAGGTTTGACTTCTCTAGTCACCAGAGAGTTGAGTTCAAGCTCCCTAAGCAGAGGTCTCTCTATGTTTTCCTCGATGGGAAGCATCTTGTTGACTGCGCCTTTCTAGCTTTCCCCTGGAAGCATTCTATCGATAGCTCGAGACCATTCATCTATCACTTCTAGGACCGCTAGCAGAGGTCTCTCTACATTGAGCTATCATGCCTGGATTTGACATCTTTAGCTGACTCACCAGGAGTTGAGTTTCTACCTCTTGCGGAGCGTCTTTTTTCCTGTCCCCCTTCTTTTAAGAAGGGTTCTTCAGGTCATGCTGAGGACCATGTTGCTGATGATGCTGATTACGAGGCTCATATGCCTCCACCTGCTGCACCTAATGATCTTGAGATCACTGAGCTATTTCCGGAGGATTTCAGTGTCTACGAGCTCGACCTGCCATCGCCACCTGCTGCTACTGCTGCGGAGTTCAGAGCTTGGATAGTTTAGAGTCATCAGAGGACGAGTTCTCTCATGCTACGTCTCGCCAGAGGACTCTCCAAGATAGGGAGATTGCTTTCTTGTTCTCCTAGCATGTCTGTTCGTGAGGATGCTATCAGGCGCAGAGCGTCACCAGTTCTTGCAGCTGTTGCAGATGATGATGAGGAGACTGAGAGTGAGGAGTCTGATGAGGAGGAGACTGAGAGTGAGGAGTCTGATGAGGAGGAGACTCAGGAGACTCGCACTACACTTGCACAAGAGGAGGCCAGACGGAGCGTGGAGTACTCCAAGAGGAGAGCAGACTACACCTCAGGAGATGCAGGCATGCGCCCCAGAGCCAGACCCGAACAGAGGCCTAACACTTCCCGAGCACCTCAGTAGTTTTTCTTTCATTTTTCTTTTCATTTCTGTTTTATTTTCCCTTTTGTTTGGATTGTTATTTTTATTTGTACTTACCCCTTCCTTGGATTTTTTTTCCCACCGAGACGGTGTGAGATAAGTTTGGGGGAGGTTACTTATGCTTTTCTTTTTCTTTTGCTGTGATGTTTGAGTTAATTTTAATTTTTTATTGAGTCAGTTTTATGGATTGTCTATGCTTTATGATGATTTCAGACTATTATCTCTGCACATTGCACTTTATTTGTATTCTCATTGACCATTTCATTTGGGCTTTTAGAGCAGGAAAACCGAAATAACTCATGGTCAAAATCCCCACCAGAAATCTCTGGAACTCAGACTTTTGTCTGAAGTGTTATTAACTCTATTTATCTGGACTACTAATGAACTGAATTGCTTTGATCCAACTTGAAATGAGGAAATGAAACCCATCATTCAGGATTAAATCCCCATTTTTCTACCATCCTTTTCGGTAATCCTGAGTGACCATACTCATCTTTAGTCTGGCACTACACCTTTACCTTATCTTCTTGAATCTCCATGCATTTTGTTTCGATATATGCACACATGTGTAAAAGCAATGGAGAGAATATGGTAGACATGATCCTTCTAATTGCTTTGGTAGGATTGAACAATTTAGGTGGTTTAGACACAATCCTGAGTGTCTGAGTTCTCGGTGTTGGGTGCTTTAGAGGTTTAGATGGATCTGTTGCATTTCTTCATGTTGTATGAGTGTTTTAAAAATCAAGAACGCCATTGTATTGCTAATTTCTACCAGATTTTTGTATGTATATTTTTTTTAAAAACGAAAATAAAATTCTTTTTCTTGGTTTAGAAATTAGCATTTGCATATTATTTTGTTGTTTGAATGCACCCTGAAGTTTGCACGTATTTGGTTTACTTTCTGATTGGTGGTTTGTACTTGGGTAGTTAGGGGACATGAATATCAATATACTCTTTCTCTCCTGCGATTTTGCATAATGTCTTGCATTCTGGCGCAAATTTTGATACCTGAAACACTCTAAGCCTCACCACTAAAAGCCTTGAATACCTTGCCGAATTCCTGATTACGAGTTCTTTGGTGAAAATTTTTCATGCTTATCTTGAATGAACGTAGAGAGTTATTAACATGAATGCTGAGTTTGTAGGTTCAAATTTTGGAGTATAGATGAGCTTGGGAGATCGTGCAGAGATTCTTGGGGAGAATGTTCTAACTGTCTTAAGTCTATATGGTTAATGAAAGTAGTGCAGAGTAAGGTCTACTGATAGCATAAGGTCCATTCGATTTTCAAACTTCTTTTCCCATAGGCTTAATCTTCGTTTATTTTACTTGAAGACAAGCAAAGATTCAAGTCTGGGGGATTTGATGTGTTAGCATTTTAGTGGTTTTTATTATAATTTTTATTCGAGATATATGGTTTTTATTATGTATTCGGCTCTCTTTGGAGCGGATTTGTGTTCTTTAGTGTTTTTATAGGAATCGAGCTTGAATGCGTAGAAAGATTGCATTTTGGACGGGTTTCAAGCATCGAAGGAAGTGTTTGTGAAGAGAGGAAATATCCAGAAAGTAGGACAAGGATCGATTGATCCTTGTCCCAAGATCGATCGATCCCTGTCCCATTTTTGCAGAACAATTTTACGAAGAACCAAACCGAACTTATCGTGAGCCGGATTTCATAACTAAAACCTAAACTCGTGTTCTCAGTTTCATTATGTTGTTTTTCTGAGTTTTGAGAGCAAGAGAGAAATTTGTAACCCAAGGAGAAGAATCATCTTTCGTAATCCGAATCCAAGAAGAATTCTGAACCTTACTCTTTATTTTTGATCCATACAATGATGTCTCTCTCTGATTTAATTTGTGTTGTTTCTCTGATCATGAGGGAGTCATTTGCTTGTTGGGTTTAGGGTTCTTGCATAGGGATAATATGAATTGTTGACATAGAATTGTATGATTAGGGATTTAATCAATCAGATCTTCATTTAGGATTGTTCATAATGCTGAAATTAACTTGATCACTTAGTTTCTGATCTTAGGTTGTTTAACGCCTGGAAAGTAATTGATTAAATGCCTGAATGAATCCTAAATGAGCAATTTATCTTAAGCCAATGGAAGTTGATGTTTAAGTGAATTGTGAACATATCAAACCTGTTTAGAATGCATGATTAGAATCTCAGAGTCAACAAAAGTTAGTCTCTAGGTTTCTAATGCATAGGGAGTTGATACTACGGAAGTAGATCAATTCTACAATTGTGTTTGAGTTCACGACAGTTTAAAACATGTTCCCTAGTCAATAATTCGAATCAACAGTGAAATGTTTCCGTGAGAATACCCAATGCTCAACTCTTCTTTGATTGATTTACAACCCTTAGTCATTTGTTTTCTTTCTTTGCTTTCTAAATTTCGATTTCTGCATCTTTTATAAAACATCCTTTTAGCTTATAGCCCGTTGTTTGATCTAAAATTCTTCATGCTACCTTTGGTGTATGTGGATTCAATCTTGAACCATTACATCGTACTTTATGTGCGCTTGCAGTGTTATCTCGGGCGAAAACCTGAGCTATCAGCTCATCATTCTCCAAGCTTGGTAATAGATCAACATCGGTAAGTGGATTAACATCAATAGATTTTTGCATAATCTTGGATGCGTCTTCTTCCTTGTACAGAATTTCAATCGTCTTATCAGATTTCGGGTTTCTCTTGAGTTTCCCAGGAAGAAAACCACCTTCTGTCTTCACACCTTCTGCACTTTGAGCAACTTGAACATCAAGCATTTTGACATGATTAGGCACGTCCATAAGCTTCCCATATAGCCCGTCAATCTTATGATTGAGATGATTGTACATGTTGTCCATATTTCGGGCATTTTCCCTTAGACCTTCTAGGACTTGTTGAAATAAAAGCTCAACCTTGTTCTCTAGGGAGGATAAAGCAAAATCTTTGGCACGAGAAATAGATTCTAATCTCATCTCAAAGTCATTGAACTGCTGCTGCTTTTGAAGATCTTCATATTCAAAATTTTCTCGGTTTAAGTTTTGGTGGGAATTCTCTAGACCGCTTAGGTAGTTAACTTTCCTTTGCTGCCCACAAACATCATTGCTTTTATGATATTGAATAGCACTTCCACCAGCCTCTCTCACGTCCTCATGGTGATTCATATCCATTTGTTTACTCCTCCGAAGTTGAGTAACCATATATTTTAGCTCAGAGATCTCTCTGGAATCAGAGTTTGGCTTTAAGGCCTCCATAGTTCTCTCTTGAGTTGGAGCAATGGAGCAATGGATTCTTGATGCTTAAATGGTGAAGAGACAAATAGAATCAAGAGCCAAGTACAAGTGGAGAAGAGGAGTATATGAAAATAATACGTCATTCTGACGGGAATTGAAAATACAAGAAGAAGAGACTGCCAATGCATGTGACTATCGACCATGCTGGTCGATAATGGCTTTCATGGGATCGATAGTCGCATGCGTCCAGATAATTTTTCACTTTAGGGCACCCTTTTACACCACACTTGTATAAATACCCTTCATAGCCTCTAAGAACAAAAGCTTCTCTTCTCTTATCAATTTATCACAACTTTCTTGGATGTTTTAAGTTTATTCTTTTTATCTTAAAGATAAAGAGTCTCTCTTTTTGTATTTGTATCTTGGATCAAAAAAATCCAATATTATCTATGATAATGCTTTCTTTTTCTTCTTCTCCTCTCTTTTCTTTTACGCTTTGTGAGTAGTCTCTTTAGATGGATCTTGGGTGTTTGAGATTTGTCTAGATAAGAGGGTAAGGATGGTGTTAGGGATAATTTATCTTAACTTTGAATGGATTAAGAGTCCTTAATGCTTGATTTGAAAGAATCTTGATGTGTATGCGTTTCATTCCCGAGAGGTGTTCAACGAAATGCCTAGGCGAACCTAATTCATGCTAAACCTTTCTTAGCCAATGAGAATTGATTGCTAGGAAGATTAGTGACTAAATGGACTTGTTCTTAATGATTCTTATTGATTTGTCAATAAAAATAAGCGAGAGTTGAGTGATTGCTTCATATAGGAAATGGTTTACTACCATGAGAGTGAAGTAAAGCTATAAATGTCTTTGGTCATAGAATTGCTCTTAATAGCTTGAACTAACACCACTATTACCATCTTACTAGTCTCTTTAATTATATTCACCCTTGATCCATCGCTTACTTATCATTATTTCTCGTTCTTTCCATTTCATTGATGCTTGTTTCTTTTGCTTAATTTACTTTCTTGCCTTGCTTTATCTATCTTGTTTATGTTAGGACCCCCAAACCTTTTCGATTCGCTTAGATTAGGAGGGATTGTGGTTTCTCAAAGTTTAGACCTTTCTACCTTGATGCGCTCCTTGTGGTTCGATCCCACAGTACTACAATAACATATTTGTGTACTTGCGGGTTGTGCGATTGTTAGGAAACGAGCTTATAAATGTTTTAAAGCTTTGTTGTGATTTTGTTTGCATAAACAATCGCCCAACAAGTTTTTGGCGCCGTTGCCGGGGAACTAAGTAGATTTTCATTAGGATTTCAATTTTTCCTTAGACTAAGCTTTCTTTTTATGTTTTGTTTCTTTTTGTTTGGATACTAACTTTCTTCCAAATGTTTTTTCTTTTTGCAAGGTACATCACAAATAAGAAAAGAGATGTCTTCCTACATGAATTCAATGTTGAAGCTTATGTTGAAAGAACAAGAAAGAGAGGTAGCTTCAAACCCCCTAACTACCATGGAGCTTATGAACTATCCACCTCAAGGGAGCGTTAACCACATGAGTATTATGCTCCACGGAATTCACATGAATATGGGGAGACATCCTATTCTTGGAATGTGGAATGCGAAGTTAATTGGAGTCATTCTTCCCAAGTCTCAAGAGAAGATAAGAACCACAATTTGCTTAAGAAATTGTTGGAAGAACAAGAAAGGGGAAGGATTGAGAGAGAAAAACACTTTGATTCCCTTTGTACCAAGGTGGAAGTAATGGCCAAACTTTATGGGTCACACATAGAAGATAAAATGGCACATGTGGAGGAAACCAACACAATGATTATATAAAGGGTTGAAGAGAAAGAAGAAAGGAGTCTCCTCTTGACAAAACCAAAGCTTTTGAAGAAAATACAATTTCTGTTGAGGAGTGTTTGGAAGAGGAAGATAAAAGCGAAGATAAATTCCTAATTGAGACCGAAGAAGCTATTATGGAGTTTGAATCACAACTTGGATGCAAGATTGATTAACATTTGTTTGTTAAATATGACGAAGAGGTTACAACCATGAGCATCTTCGAAAATCAATACTTTCCTATGGAAGAGCCAATCTATTACGGGTATGATTATGAACTCAAAATCGTTTGCATCTCAAGTAATTTATTCAAAAATATCAAGGAAGAAGTAGGCATGGTTGGAAAGAACCTTGAAAAACCTTCGGAGAATGTATTGGTGACCGAAATTAAAAAGGAAAAGAGGAGATTTTCATTGATGATGATAAAACCTCAAGAAAAGAAAAAGCGACACTAGATGATATTCAAGAAGAAGAAGAGAGCATCAATAAACTTGAAGAGCTCTTCAGATATCCTAGTGTGAAAGCTATGAATGCAAAGTTTGAGGAAGAAGCACAAAAAGAATGGAGTCTCCCAACCAAAGAAGAACCACATGTGATCTCCATGGCCAAGAAGGAAGTCAATAAGGAAGAGTTTAAGGAGAAACAAAAAGAGAACATTGAGGAACCTCAACAAAGGTTTCAAGAAGAAGAATCTCCAATTGCCAAACCTTTTGACCATGACTTTGGCTTGATCTCCACCAACGAAGTGAGCATAGATGATACAAGAAGGATTCCTTATGAAGAAATAAGGATGAAGACATACAAGGGATGATTCTATGATGAATACGAGCCGAGTGATCCATGGTCTCATCAAGGGAACCTAAAAAGAAAGTCAAGCTAAGAGACTTTAAACAAAGCGCACTTGGGAGGGAATCCCATGAATACACTTTTTTTTATTATGCATTAAGTTTAATTTATCATCATGCTCGTGTCTTTGGTTGGCTTGCAAGTGTCTTTAGGGAATAGAAGTTCCTCTGAGTTGATCTTAGTGATTTAGAATGCTCTCCAAGTCTTATTTCCTAAATGAATTGTTTGAATTTGATTTAGACACTTTATTAGGGACGCCTAAGAGTAGTGTTTATGCACGAACTTTATTTTGTGTGGTCTTACATTAGCATTGGGTTGGTGCATTTGATCTAAGATTTTTGATAAATGGCTAGTACCTAAGCAACATGAATTGAATCCATACAAGTAGAATAGACATGACCGGTTTGAATTGCAACACATTAAATTCTAGAAATGTGAGTGTTAATATAATAGAAATGGATTTGACATGTACGCTTAGAAAAGTGAATGTTGATTAAAGCTTGAGTTTCGAAGTTGTTTGAATGATTTTGCTAAGTTGTCTTGAGTAAAACCAATTAAGTAATGACTTTTGTGCTTGAATGAAATATGGTTTATGCTCCTTCTTGGCATATCATTCGGTTTTTGTCATTTCCATCAATACTTACATTACCTATTCTTTTTTAAGGTACCAAACTCACATCAAAGGCCAATAAGGAAAGCACTGGGAAAAAACTCAAGGAGAACAAAGAAGCTTTCAAATGATTTCCTCTTCAAAATCACAAACTCCTCCACTCATTCATGCACAAATGGTGCAAGGTACAAATCCATTACCCTCGTGGATGCACTTTTGATTGCTTTGGGAGGTTTTTAGTCCCTTTTGATTGCTGGAAAAAGAGATCAAGCTGTTTTCTTTTTGGTTTTGTCGCAGAATAGGTGAAAAGATGAGAAAGATAATTTCAGATCAGAGTTCGATGGATAGAAGGTTTCTTAGATCGGGTGAATGAACTCCCTTTTATATCTTAAGAAAGAACTATAGAGAATGAACTATGAAGTTGTTGAATTTGCTC
>OVAN01015984.1:0-10915 GCA_900406275.1 Anastatica hierochuntica
TGATGCTTTACCATTCTTCTTCTTCAGAAAGCACAATGCCATTTGTAATATCGGCGGCATTAGCTGGTCCATTTCATCAGCTTCTCGGGGTGAGTTTTCATGTTGCGAAATGCTTTTTTTCGTGTTAAGTTTCTTTAACATTAGTCCTCTCTTGTAGAAACCTTGGAAATGAAATGGATGTCATGTGTTTAGATTCTCTTTGTATACATCTCTTTGTGTTTTGGAAAGTCATTGTTTTATTTAAGACAAATCTTCATCATAACCTTTCATCAAATGAAGCAAATATCTTATAAATTGGTTAGCAGTAAGGTCCATTGATAATTACAAAAGTTGTAATGCATTAAGCCTTCAAGATCCATTATGAACTTTCTGAAAAAACAAGAATCTCACTTTGATTATGTTCTACTTAAGGGAACACACACTATACAACAACAAAACAAGATCTTTACCTTAGCAATGAACTTATTGAAGATGAAAAAATCATTGTTCTATTCGGATAATAGAATGGGGCCTTATGTTCGTAAATGCCGAACCGATCTTCATGGTGAACTTTCTGAAAAGAAAGCAGCATTCGATTACATGATCAGCAATATACTGCAAGCTAAGATCATGGCAACGAAAAGAGCAATACCAGTAGAGATTTCCTCGAGTGAGGCCTTGTAATCTCTGTGACTTCACCAAGATCGACATCTTGAACCGGAGTTTTGTTGCCCTTCATGTCCGATACTCTATTCATCAGGACGCAAGACGGATATTTTCCGCAATCCAATGGTTAAAAGAAAATGAAACAATCTTTCAATTAGCGCACATTAATGCTGTTCAGTATCCATGAGATTTAAGCTGCTTTGCTCGGACAAGTAACCAACTTATCCGTTCCTCGCCAATAGCCACTTATTGTAAACTAAATATGCCTCATCTAGTCGCCGCAATCTTGTATATTTCTTCACAAGTATCCAAAATGGAACATGATCCATTGTTACACCACGCTTTTGCAGTCTTGCCAAAAGGTTTTCAGCTTCCTTCAATCGACCTTTCCAACATAGCCCCCTGATCAGTTCGGTGTAAGTAATCTTATCAGGTTGACATCCCCTTTTCAGCATTTCATCATATAACTGAAAAGCCAACCGCATGTGACCCAATGTGCAAGCGGCACCTAATAGCAGATTGTAGGTGGTAGTATCCGGGTATATTTTGGTGGATCGCATTTGATCTTTGAACCGGCATGCATCAATGAATCTTCCTCCTTTCACATACCCGTGAATCAAAGCATTGTTTGTGTAGATATTTGGTTTAACACCGTAAGAAAGCATTAGATCTCGAACAGATAAAGCGCTGCTAGTATCTCCATATCTTCCATAACCATCGATAACTACATTCCATAGCAGAACCTCTGGAAGCAAAGAACATTTGAGCATGCTTAAAAGGAACTCTTTCGCCCTGGCCACGTCTCCGTATATACATAGACCTTGAATGATAACTTTGTACGAGATCTGATCAGGAGCAACGCCAACTCTTTGCATGGTACCATGGATATCACATGCTTCATCAAACTTTCCCTCTTTGCACAAGGCACTTATGAGAGTATTGTAAGTGAAAACATCAGGAGTTACTCCTCTCTTTACCATGTCACACATGAACCCGTAAGCAGCTACAATGTCTCGACTCAAACATAAGCCACGGATAACAACATTGTACATAACTGAATCAATAGGGACATTTTTCTCCGTCATTTCCTTCCAAAACCCAAGAGCTTGAACCACATTTCCATTCTTAAAACAACTATCCATCAGAATGGTAGACGTGACTATATCCGAGGGGGCATTCGCCTGACAACTACCTAAAATCTCTTCAAAAAGCTTCGTGCCTCCCATAAGACCTTTCTGGCAAAGTGCATGCACAATAATGTTCCAAGTCACTCTATTTGGCGTAATACCATATTTATTCATACTACCGAAGAGATACAGAGCTTTATCTACATTGTTAACACTGCAAAGACCCTTGATAAGAATGTTATAAGAAACACAGTTAGGAGAAGGACCCATCTCACTCATCTCTCTAACAAGCCAATCCACCTTCTCGATATTACCTAATTTACACAACCCGTTTAAAAGATGATTGTGTGTGACCAAACCAGGAACGAAACCGCTCTGTATCAATTTCCTCCGTAGCCACAGAGCAGCATCCAACTTTCCTTGTAAACAAAGATCCCTCATTATAGACGCGTGTATAGATAAAGACTCATCGTATCTAAAGCTCTCGGTTTGACATACACTCTCCCTACAAGAGAAGCAAGTTCAAGGCTTCATCAGAAGCAATACGAAAAACAGAATCGACAATGATACAAACCATAAGATATAAACCTCAAAGAAGCTAGACGATCTAAACTGCTTTTCAAGATTGAATCCAAAACATTGAACATAGCTTCTGGGTCTCTTCCTTTTTGTTCATAATCTTTTTCATCAGAACACAAGTTATGATTGATATGATTCGATTCAGGATGTTGAATCGAAGAAAGACGCATTTCAAAGTCCCTGATAAAAAAAACTGAAGAATCAGTAAACAACATTGACCTTAGATTCTGCCATGGAAGCGAATCGAGAAAGTAACCTTAGGTTAGTGAAAAGAGGAGCAAAGATTCTCGAGACATTGTCGCTAACGAAATCAAGGCTTTGGTTAAGTAAGCGAAGCATAGTGAATTGAGAAGATGAAACTTCTCCGCATGATATGAGAAGCTGCGAAGTTTCAGAAGAAGATTCAACATTTCGAATAACAAAAAGCTTAGCTGTGTAAAGAGACGAAGCTGAAGAAAACTTACAGCCATGGATTAATCAGATTAAGCTATTCAACACAGAGCTTGCAGAGAAGAAAATGCTTTGTGAATTCAAATGCGATTGATGTTATTGCTCCATCTTATCGGATACAAAGTTGAATTTACAGATCTGAATAGGAGTTGAGGAAGAAGGTCTTGTTCGTTTTCTGGGTATGATGATTTGAGGAAGATGACGAAGGAAGAAAGCGTTAGGGTTCTTGCATGTAATGGGCCTTAGCCCAAAACTACAAGAGTAGTTATGGGCTTTAATGACAAGTTGTTGTTGATGTTGACTAAAAAAAAGGAATCTAAATAAAACTTTTAACATACTTTCTTTTTAATTTTAAATATTGAAAATTCCTAAACCGTGATTAAAATAAGACAAAGTTGACAAAAAAAATTAATATAAGACAATAAAAAACCATTTTTTATTGACATTGACGATTTAAAGGAAAAAAAATAGAAGCATCATAGTTTAGTGGTTGACTAAAGGGTTAATTAATATTTGTAAGTCTCAAAATCGACTCTCCCAAGTGCAAATAGAACCATTAGTCTGAATTTAGATTTGTGAATTGTGATTATCATATATTTTTCAAAAGAAAAGTGATTAACAAATTATATGCCGTTAATCCTTATTATATACTCTAGATGTTTTAGGAAAAATTTTGTTTCGGAAGATAGTTATTTGATATTTTCTATGTGTTTTTAAGTAGTTAATGATAAGAAATTTTTAAATTGAAAAAACTTTAAGCAAATAGTTTTATCACACAAAATCTAATGTATTTATTGTTATACTTTTTAATATGTGAAAAGTCAAAAATTATCTTTGCGAAATAGAGAAATTTTTTTCTTATATATGTAATTATATATAGATTGGTTTGTTTGAAAAACATTGGAGAGTTATTTAAGTCTATAATCTTAGCACAAAAAATGGACCTACATATATCATGTACATTAAGATATGATGAGTGCATGTATGTATAAATATGTATATACATTATTCTCTTGGCTTAGTACATATATATGAAATACATATTTATTAAACAATATACCATATATAATATTTATATGTTTTATATATTTTCATGTGTGTAAGTGGGGGTGTCAAGTAGTCAACTTGCAAAACAAAAGGTTAACACAAAGGAAGGGAAGGAATCAATAAATCACAGCTTGTTCCTATATATTAAAGTATTGTCATCTTACTATATTCATGGTCTTATCCATTTTAGGTAAGACACCCACTTTCTCTTTCTCATTTATTTACTTAATTTCCCATTTCCAAAATCAAATCTTTGCATTTTATATTGACCACTTTTCTATTAATATTAAATTATGTACTAGGTGACTCGTCCGCATCCAGTACGACCATTAAAAATAAAAATATAAAGCGAAATATTAACATTATTTACACATTTTTAAAATTTATTTGATTTATGTTATTTGTAGTGAGGCCCGGTCTAAACTTCCTAAAATTTTCCAAAGACACCAAATAAAAAAAAATTAATCAAAAAATGAAAAAAAAGTTTTTGGGGTGTAAATTCTAATATCACAGGGGATCCTAAATCGCCGTTTAGGTGGCTTCCTTTGTAGACCGGCTATGTTCATAGTCTAAAAGATGTTTATATGTTTGTGGTATTTGTTAATGATCATGTTTTAATAGTAAAAATAGATGACCTAATCTTCTAAGTAATTTTGTTATTTAATGGAGAGACCATGACAGATCGGGCATGTACTAGTATGTTTCCATTTGTATTGTTTTTTTCTTTGTGCTAGTTGCTTCTTCTTTGGACCAACCGGTCTCGATCAACTTATAATCTCAAGTGTCATTTGTCCCCACGAAACATATATCGTACGTAAATCAATGCATGTCCATATGTAGACGCGTGAAGATCGATGTATATAGTGTAATGGTTGTGATTGCTTTGCGTAATATCGTATATTGAAATGCAGTTCACACGAAAAAGTATTGGCTCAGTGGTAAAAGATCATCTATTAAAAGAGAAAGTCACAAGTTCGAACTGTGTTGAGATGTTTTGACTCGCCAAATGCGAGTATTTACTTGGTTTGACTCCGTCTTGGGGGATTAGGACTCCACGAATTATGAACCTCCTGATTATTAAAAAAAATTAAAAAATTGTCAACTTAAATTAATGAAGAATTTCGTCTGAGTTCTTTTTTGCGTGATTTCTTATTAGATGTGTTAGTAGCACCATGAAATTCATATATTTTATAAATGGTGCATTCGAGATAGAAAAAATGGCCGGTTTTATCTACTTATTTAAAAAAAATATCGTTTTCTAAAGGTAAATTTTTTTGTAAAATTGAAGAGCGGAAACACATGTTTACTTTGTTTGGGTTCAGGGCCGCCTCTAGTAAAAGCATCTCCATCCGTGAAACTCTCCAAAAATCTTTGACAATTCATGGGTCCCACTATTTCTGATTTAAAAAAAAACAAAAAAAAAACAAAATTTCTAACCAATCGCGGACCGCCACGTGTCGTGGGGTCCGCGAAAATAGTTAAGGATTTATCCTTAACCAAGGATTTTAAGGACTCCAAAGTCCAAAAATCCTTAACTATTCATAGATCCCATCTATGAATAATTAAGGATTTTTGGACTAAGGACTACGGATGGAGATGCTATAAGTAGAGACGAGAGAATATTAGACACTGTCACACGACTCACAGTAGCAGTAACGTGCATGTACGTGTGATGCAATAATGCATGCTTCCTCCTCTTCTTACGCACATATTATATCTTAGGGAAATTTTCACTCATATCTATATGTATATATTAATTCATCTTTTCTTTACAAAAATTAAAATCATCTTTCTCAAAATACTAAATTAAAAGTTGCTTTGAAGATGGAAGACTTTATGCGCAGAAGAATTAGTCTAAGATAAACCGAGGGATAATACATTACGTTAATATTTTAATTACAACATTGAGTTAACAAAACGAAGAGATACATAAATTGAGTAGATATCTAGATAAGTGGACAACAAAAAACATATGTAAAATCCGTCTTTTTTTTCTTTGTAATTACAAATTTCAGAGACGGCTCAGTCTCGCCGACAATTTTGTTTTAGAAAAAACTAATACTAGAAACGGTCCATTTTGTTCAAAAATTTTAAAAATTATATATAAAATCGATATATGTTTTTTTTGCAGATTACGGTCTCTAAAATTTCAGGGTCGGTTCTATCTAGTCGTCATATATATGCCGATTATATAAACAACTAAAAAGAAAAGATCATATAGGAAACAATCACAGTACACGTAACTTAAAAAGCCGAGACAATTTAAAAACTAATATTAGAAACGGTCTATTTTGTTCAAAATTTTTAAAAATCATAAGCAAAATCGATCTGTATTTTCTTTGCAGATTACAGCTTTTATGCCGATTATATAAACAAACAAAAATGAGAGAGACTTACCGATAGGATCATAGGAACACAATCACAGTGCACGTAACTTAAAAAGCTGAGACAACTTAAAAAGAGAGAAGTGATGATGATTCATGAGTGTCACTGTTAAAATGCACAAAGATGTTGATTTTATGATTGCTTGACTAAAATAGTTTTATTACAAATCTTACTTTTGTCGGGTCACAGTCCTACATTAGATTCCGAAAACCAACAACGCGCATTTCAATATATTCCAAAATTTCGGCTTCGTTTCTCTTTTTCTTCGTTGCTTCCTTTTTATATAGTTTCCTTTATTGTTACGTAATATTTCTTTTTGTAAAATTTGTTTTACGTGACATTACATCTGAGTTTATTATCACTAAGAAACACAACCTGCCAATAGTTTGTATCTTTGCTCATAAATCATGCATAACAACAATATATTTTCATATTAAAACTTTTAACATATATATGAAAATGAATTTATACTGTCAAGATTCGTCAAACTTTTTTTCCACATATCTAAAATCTTATTGCCGGTGCAATAAAAATAAAGCCCAAAATCGAAACATATATATTAATATATATATATATATGGTTTCTTATAAATATAATATTTAAATTTCGCAGAACATTAATTGGATATTTGTTTAAAAATATGAAAAATTAGAAACATCATTTTTCTAGTAAAATAAATGTTTGATGACGCTAATCATATAACTATATATTATCACAAAAAGAAGTTTGGTGATCTTTTTTTCAAAATACGGTAGTCGGTAGCTTATTTAGCTTATGCTTTGAACCGGTGTGGATGTGTAAAAACGTTCAATTTATTAAATACATAACCTCTTTTATACCTCTTCTATGCATTTCTCCAAGTGTTTTTACAAAGAAAAAAGCCCTCTTTAAATTAAGCTTGACATTAATAAAAATAACCATTTGTAAAAGGTCTTGACCAAAAAAAAAAAAACCATTTGTAAAAGGTAGTGTATATAAATAAATATATATATGTATAAATATATTTGTGAAGCACATACCTTTCAACAATGCAAGCGTCTATATATGGTTCACACCATCGATTCAAAGAATGAAAAAGTAAGATATAATCCCATGGAGAATTTGCATGAGTAGAAGAGAGCAAAATGTAGCCGAAGGACAACTTGCCAGAAACATTTTTCATCACCATAAAATATTTATGTTCATATGATCAAATGATATTATTCCGGCAAGTCATCCTTGGCTGCATTCTACTCTACTCCACTTCATGCAATTCAACTCCATTGAGAAACGCATGTAAGTTCATCAAACTTCATTAAAGATTGTGTGTTGTTTGTGATGTGTTTAAAGAGTGAAATGAGAGAAGGTATTTATATATAAGAGAGAAACATATAACTATACAACGTTTCTGGTCCAATATATTATATTACATTTTTTCATATATGGTTATATATATAATAAATATTCGACCATAAGCTAAAGATTCCTAAAGCAAGTGGCTCTAGTGCTAAACATAAAGGCAAATAAATGTTATAATGTCAAAAGAAGACTCGACCTTTCTCACGGCACAACCTTTCTCACCATCCACTCATAAAAATCTTGTGTATACACTTCTCAAAAATCTTTACAAAAATTGATTCTCTCAATCTTAACTTATTAGGTAGGAATACATATTTGTTATTAAATCTTAATTCGGAGAAGACATATCATATGGAGAAAACTCATCACTAACACCAACTTAAATGACCGGTTAAAATACCAACAAAATGTTAATAGAGGAGATCACAGGGTTCGAGCTGCGTTGGAAAGAATTGATTCGCCAAAAGCGAATATCTTATCTGTTATGATACTGTTCAGGAGAGATAAGAGACGGTGGACCATGAAACTCATGTTTATCAAAATAAAAATGATCGGTTAAAATAAGATTAAATTAGTTTAGAAGATTAATTATGTGGACAAATATATTCAAAAACATTATTAACTACAATATATAATCTTTACGCCTATTTTTTCTAGTTCGAATTTATAAGTATACCTAAAGATTTAAAATCTTTTGCCTATATTAATATATGAAATAAAATCAATGTCGTGTGGAAGAAATTATCAAAATTAAGTGGGTAAAATTATTGGTAAAAAAGGAATTTGATCTTTGGTCTTTTCATATCTTAAAATGTGAAATTTTGTAAACAATTTTGTATTGCATATATACAAAGTAATGTCGACACAATTAAATTAGTGTTTTAATTTTCAAAAGGAATCGCATGGAAGGAAGAGGGAACATATAAGAAGCATCGGTCCTACTACTTTGAACCAAAAATATTTTACTTCTTTAGAAAAATATTGGTGAAGTCAAAGAATTATTTGCATTAGTGGTGATTGGCCTCCATGCTATATAAGAATCAAGAAATATATGAAAAAAGGAGAATATAAAAAGAGACAGATTTAGATTTAGATACTGAGCGATGACTTTTATTTTACATATATATACAAACATGTAAATGTTTAATTTAGCTATTCATGTTTCTATAAATCTCTTCATATGAATGCGCATGTATAAGGTGTATATTAGTTGGTTATTCTTACACTAAATCTTACTCTCTATGTTTCATTTCGACATTAGAATCTAATAAAAAAATTTTGTTAATAAATACTCCCTTCGTTTTTCAAAAGGTGTCGTTTTGAAGTTTTAATTTTGTTCACAAAAAGTGTCGTTTTACATTTTCAATGCAAATTAATAAGCGAAATTCTGGTTTTAGTCTCACTGTTTTAATGTATTAATTGGAGAGAGAATTATTTTTAAAATGTTAATGAAGGGTATGTAAGACTTTTTAAGAATTTTCTTAATATGCGTGAGAAATGTCAGACATTTTTTGCGAAACAGAAGGAGTATATTGTTTATCCAACTAACGTTTTTCAAAAGCAAGCAACCAATAATATTCATTTTTTTAACAACCACACTATAATCAGAAAGTCTCTCCATTCATAGTTATCTAGGGTGGAGGAGTAGATTCTACAAAATATAATCATAAAAAATAGTATGAGAGCAGCGAGCCAGGCAGTCCGCTTTTGAATTCGTTGCGCGTGGGATGGTAGACACTTCGAAAGCGGATTGTCTAGCTCGCGGCTTTCGTACTATTTTTTATGATAGTATTCATTTAATTCAAATATTTTTAACTAATATTTTTAAAAATTTACTATTTATTATTATTATTAGTTAACGAAAAGTATTTTACAAATCAAGAAAATGTATCTTTATTATAAAAAAAATATAATTCTGCAACGGAGGGAGTACTATAAAACTTTGGTGTCTTTTAAACTCGCACAAAGTTACATATGTTTGGAAAACACAAAATTGACACAATGGTTCTACTTTGAAAATTTCCGAATATTTCTTTAAAAGGGGACTTGACTTCAAGGGCATAAATGGGTCTAGTGACATTCCTTATTGTACAAAGAATATAAACATAATCTAACTGGTCTCTTAGTTTTAGTTGATTCTAGGTTAATTAGCCGATGATGAATAGTTAGTTAATGTCAAATATACAATTGTTTTAACTTAGATGATTCAACTACCTAATATATACTACATGTTTAAGTAAATAGCTTAAGGCACCAAACAACTTTTACACATTAACACTAGGGGTGGGCATTCGGGTATTTGGTTCGGTTCGGATCGGGTATTTCGAGTTTTGGATATTTCGGTTCCTAAATTTTGATACCCATTTAGGAACCGAAGAAATTTCGGTTCGGTTCGGTTCGGTTCTCAAAGGGGTTCGGGTCGGTTCTGGTTCTTGAAATTAGAACCGCAAAAGAACCGAAATTTTTTCGGTTCCAAATCGGATTCGCGTATTTTTTGGTCTTTCGGGTTTTTTTGGTATTTTTGGATATTTTTGAGATATTTTTAATTTTTTTTGGCGGGTATTTTTCATGTATTTCGGGTATTTATGAGTTTTTCGGGTATGTTCGGGTCCTTTCGAGTATCTTCGGGTATTACTTTTTGGGTATTTTTGTGTATTTCGGGCATATTTGGTTATTCGGTCTAAAAAATTTCAAAATATCCAAAATATATTAGGGTACTTAACTATATTTCTGGTATTTTCGGATACCCGAAATACTTCAGTTCGGTTCGGTTCGGTTCCGGTTCTTTCGGTTCTCAAAACTTGATACCCGTTTGGATATTTTTAAATTTCGGTTTCGGTTTCGTTCGGGTTTTTCGGGTTCGATTCGGGTCGGGTACCCGAATTTCGGGTAAAATGTCCAACCCTATTTAACACATTTTTTTAACTAAGTGGTGGAGGTTTAGTGGTTTAGTTGTAAAAAGCTTTGAAAAAATGTCCACCCAAATTCGATTCTTTTTCGGAACACTCTCATCTCCCACATGACTAGACAAATATTGTCATGCTTTAGATCTATTAAAAAAACTCGAAGAGTGGACTAATCATCGGCTACACTCGCTTCGTGAATATTAAACCTCCCAATTATAAAAATCAAAATTCTAAGAACTTGAGCACATCTTTATTTATATAAAGCGGAAGTCATTTGACAATTCTCTGAGTGACATGTGTCATTTACAATTTTATTTTTTTCAAAAAAACAAGATATGTCAATAGGATAATTTTTTCAATTTTTCCTTTGTTAACTGCTCACTTTATCACGTTCCCATCAAACAAAACTAAATCAATTGAATTTAAATAAATAGAAAT
>OVAN01015985.1:0-10915 GCA_900406275.1 Anastatica hierochuntica
CATAAGAGGATTTGAAATCATTCTAAAATACAATGAATTTTAAAATCTTTTGAAGTTGAATAACGCCGGATTTTAAAAATTGATTTTAAATCATTCATTGAATAACACCAGATTTTAAATATGAATTATAACTACCATATCCAATAACACTAGATTTGAATATAAATTTTAGAATCATCACTTGAATAACAGTGGATTATGATTAGATTTAATTCAACTCCATTAAAATCCATTATTGAATAACACCCCCTAAATCTGCAATGATTTTTCAAAAAATATCTGTGAGACACTTAAAACTATGTAGCATCAATGATGAAAAATCTGTGAAAAAAACAAATTTATGATAGATTAATAAATCTGTGGCTTCATGTATGTATATAAATTTGCAGCTCGGGAAAAAAATCTGAAGTTCCAAAAAACAAATATGTATACAAATTTATAAATTTTGGAGAAGCTAAAGTCACTACAGATTTGTTTCCCGGATTTTTTGTACTTTCCAACGAATTTCATTAATGGCATTCTGGTAATATTGTTTTCTTAACAAGTTGCTGGAAGAGTACTATGAATATTAAAAAAGTTCAAATAACTCTAATCTTTTGTGATGTTATTCTAATTATTTATACTTTTTTGGATTAGTATAGTTTTTTCCCTTCGTTCTTTAATAATTTCCAATATTTTTTTATCGAAAACAAGAAAAAGAAATGGCAAAACTATTTGTATAACAAATGGATCCGACCCCCATAAGGCTGGCCAGCGTTTCAGATCTACCTCGAAAATATTGAGAAGAGTAAATGGAGTTTTGTTTTCTTTTCTCTATCATTTATACCACGCAGTTTTAACACAAAAGCGGATAGGTTAGCACGTAGTGTTAGACAACTATCGCATGATATGTGTTATGTAAGTTCTGCGTCACCGGCCGAACCATTTTAGTTTTATTGCTGTTAGACAAAAAAAAAAAAAAACAAATGGACCCGACCCGATTAGAAACCAAGGATGATCCGGTAAATAGTTCCATTATGAGAAGAGAAAGAGTGGCGCCAACAAAGGTGCAGATTCGCCTTTGGAAGAAGATCTTCTTCGTCAAAGATGAAGACGGTATGCAATTTCACTCTTTCCTGCATGATTCTGTGTATTTCGTATGAAATTTCACTATTAATTCAGATTTCGACTGGGTTTGATTGGAACGAAGCTTGATTTTGCTCCTGAGAAGTTCTCTCATTAGGCTTCCCAGTTCTGTTCGTATCATCGTTTGGGAAATTGGTTCGTGCCTTAACTTTGCTTATCATTCGAAATCAGATTCCCATCTCTGTATTTTCGTGTTGTGAGCTTTGTCCTGACTTGAATTTTGCTGCCATTGTGTTAGTTCTTCCGCTTACTTGTTTACTGAGTTTCTTTGATTGCAGCTCTTCATAATCCATCTTCCACACAACATAATCTATCTTTCTCTTCATGTAAACTGTTAACATCAAACTACCCCTTTTATTACCATTTGATTTTACTCTGTTCATTTTCTTTGGGGCTTCATTTTGTCACATTTTTATATAGCTAATCATATGATTATATGCTTTACATAAAGGGCATGAACCTTTATGATTATCAGTAAAAATAAGATTGTGTCATTTCTCTTAGTTGAAGGAACTTATTGGGCACCTCCATTGAACTATTGATTTAAGTGTTTTGCCCTTTCAGCAATCTGAACACTGGATTCTGGAATTTTTTATGTGTATATACCAATATGAGTTTTTGCAGATCTTATAAAAATGGCTGTTATAGTGTTATCTAACATTTTCCTTGGCGTTTAATAGTGATATTTGAGAAAATAACATTTGCATAATATTTAGAACTTTACAGTGAAAATGCTCAACTTTTTTTTTTTGAACTGTAGACCGCTTGTGGTCTCGACTTACCCTAGCTACATAGTAGTCTAATCAGGTTTTAAATGTAACTGCTACAGCATCTAGGTGAATAGTTCACCTAAAACAGCATATCCATCTTCCTGGTGCTAGTGGTGCTATTTGCACACTGATACCGTCTTGAGGTGGTTGAGTAGAGTTTAATGAGCTTGTTCGCCTACTGTCGGCAATCTTCTCACATGTCTCAATGAGACATTGCCTGCAGGTGGGACATGACGAATGTGAACTAAGCCATTTGTCTATACACCAGACGTGGAATCCATGGTGGCTCGTCGGTAGTAGCTTTACACGCTCTTCAAATACAAATTCTGAGAGACATATAGCACATTCTGAGTTTAGGCCAGGCAGGTTTAACTCAGTGGAGTAACCTACTGTTTGGAAACTCTTCAAAGCTTTTCGTTTGACTCCTGTGTTGGTCATGCGAACTGTGTGGTTGTCACTAACTTCAGATGGTACAAAATTGGAACACCTTGAGGAACATTTTATTATAGAATTGAGTCCAAGTGAGCAAACTAGTGCACATAAGAGGACTGATAAGACCAGAACAACATTTGCATCAAGGTTGTTGTCACCTACATAAGGGGACGGTGCCGGAGTTGGTGATTGAAATAGTAATCTTCTTGGGTAAGAACTTCCAAGGATATCCTGAAAGATCTGAGTTGATTTAATAGCGGGAACGGGAATGGTAGTTGACATGATAACTTAGTTTTAATATAGATGGGTGGTTTTCTATGTTTCTGTTGGAGCTTGTTTATATAGAGGAAAGGTAAGTTTCAGTTTATCTTTTCTTAATTTATTAAATCAATTTGATCCTCCATATGCTTTGCTATAGAAAATGGGTCCATCATACCAGTTGCTGCAATGGTGGTAGTGCCATGTGGCTATAGCCAATGAAATCTCTCAGAATTGCTTCCATGGACCCATGAGCTAAAACTGGACTAGCCATGAACTTTCCCTATCTTTGAGATAGCAATATTCAGATGTTATCTCCTAGCACATTGTACCGAGATCTCAGTGTGCCTCAGTATTACGGCTTCTAGTTTTATTTTTCTTCCCTCTGGAAATTTACAAGCTGCTAGTGTTTTATGTAGAAATTTAAGCAAGGTTGATTTAATTTTCTTTGTTCTTTCCCTTTTTGCTAATTCATAACATTGGTGGATCGTAAAAGTTTTGTTGCTGTTATGTGGTTTTGAAGGTGTATCATTTAGTGAATTCTACTTATGTTTGGGAACAGGAATCCACCCCATCCGTGGTAACTCAAGCTGTCCGTAGAGCAGCCAAAAGGAAAAATCATCTCCCAATCAAGCTTGTTAAAGGCTACTTTTATAAATAAAGATCACTCTCATAACATTGGTATCCAGCTTCTGCTTCTTTTCTTAACAGTTTTTCTATCTTTATCTTTCACATACCTTTCTTTTATAGGTAAAGCTATCGGTCCCACGAATGAACAAATAAAAGATTGATTCTTTTTCTGTTTGCTTTATTAGATATCATTTTTCATTTGTTGCAAACTACAAGGATAATCTACATGAATATTTTTTGGTGCAACAATCTACATGAATCTAGTATCAAATGCTTCTCTTGTAGTTCCAAATCGAAGTACGACTGTTTGAAAGGTGCTTCTGCAGAACGTTCTTCTTTCTATGTGTTAATAGTTGGTTTAGTGAACCATTAGATTTGGGAAGATCGTGTATCTTTGGGATAAAAAGTTGATGCTAAGCCTCTTTTGTAATCTTTCCGGACAAGCCTCACTCGGAATTGGATACATTTTTTCTTGTCTTTGCTATTAGGTCATGTTTTTGGTTCCTCCTTTAAAGCAAATAACTTTGCTTTTATATCCTACACTTGATTCTTTTGCTTGAATATCTTAATTTGATACTCATTAACCTTCTTGATTTGACATAACTATAAAGCTGCAGGGTTAACATGAATTAAGGTGTGAGAACTGAGAAAATTACACAGAGAAACATTTTCCAAAATGACACTGCAGTTCACTGTATTCCTTTTGAGTGACTCAAGTTCAACGTTATCAACATAGCGAGGTGACATCTCGCAACTTGGTGATAATATGGAATATTTCTGAGAATACTCGAGTAAAATATTTGGATCCAATAGAATTTAGGCCATAAGAAAAATTTCAGGAACATTGTAATGAAAGTTCTCTTTTACCAGAAACTGAATATACGAAAGACAGATTTAGTCACTTCTCTCAATCTTCTATTTACCATTATCGATGATCAGTCTACGACTTTCGGTGAATCTATCTGTCATCATTAATATTCAGTGCCGATTCTCAGTGCTGATCTTTTGGTGAACTTTAAAACAAATATCTGTTTGACTGATCATTCCTTCTAAATATCTTGTTTGTATGGATAATTCTTAGTGTTGGTCTTTTGGTGAACTTTTAAGTAAACACCTGTCTCTTCATCATTTTACTATATATCTTGTAATTGTGTTGATAATGTGGAGAGCTTCATTTTGTGCTAGGATGAATAGATACAGCCTATTGTGTACAGCTCTTTTGCTTTATAACGGTATGTCGACAAACTTTCTTCATTATATTGTTAAGATAGTTCTGAATTATTGAAAGCTACTATATATATATATGTGTGTGTGTGTGTGTGTGTGTGTGTGTATAATATGACAAAAAGTTACACATGACCCTATCGTATTGATCAAGGTCTTTAGTCCAAAAAGCGGCCAGGATTTTCTTAAACCACTACGGTAGCATTTTAAAACTTATCTTCCCAAGCTACCATTGTCTAGTGCTTCTGTTTTAAATATACTGTTTTAGTTTTAATGTATTCGATTACAGGGCAGTGGGAATTTGAACATCTTTAATATTTTGTAATTGTAACGATGTTCTACGATTGTTCCAGCACTAAATTGGAGTCAAATTTCCAGACAGCCTCAATTGTTGAGAGAGCTAAACAACTTTAGACCATTAGCTGTTGCATTTATCCGCAAATTATCACGAAAAAGTTGTGTTTAGTTAAAGTTGTCGTCACACTTTGGCATCTAATTCACAGGTGTGTAATGGGAATATGCAACCTGTAAACCAGTCTTGTATTATTACCCAATAACCCTTCTGTTTTGTGCACACCCTCAATTACTATTAAAGTCCCACTTTTTTTTTGTAAAGTGCTTATAAATTTAGGATTCAACACTTTATTTTACATCCCATCCAATCACAGATTCCTAGGATCTTAAGCCTTATTTCTTATGATATGTTTTTTTTGTTTTGATAACCTTGTTTATTATATGTTGCTCTCCTTTACGTTGCAGGATCTTCAGAATCTCATAGCTAGAGCATGTGGTCCTTAACTAAATCAGCTATTAATAGTTTTTGTCCAGTGAGTTGTGGTTTCCAGCTTGTTTAGTTGATTTTGAGTCACTTAGTTATCAGGATTCGTAGTTCCATATTTGGAAGACGACCAAGATATCAAATTGAGCACTTCATGCTATCTTTTAACCATAGATAATAGAGCCGGAGTAGGCCAACTTTGTAGTTTTGCTTGCTATCATACCATGAGATAGCACTGGGTATATCTGAATCGTTATGTGTATCCTTATCTCTGTTCAGTTATCATGGATGTATATTTTGCACTATCTATCCAATATGTGCTCTTGTTGTGGAGAAAAGAAGCATAATAGAGTAAGTATACTGAATCTACACAGAACATTTGCCACAATCTAATACAAACTTAGATTTTGGTGTGAGACCAGGGGGATGGATTTACTGATCTTCGACCGCTGTCAAGGCTATAATCCCGTAGAGGGAGTTTATCGCTTGATTGGCGGTTGAAAATCTTACAAGACCAAGTTTGGTATAGCTTGATATCATACAAGGATATGCATTCTCCCCAAAGTATCTTTTGAGTCTTGCTTTCATTTATAAATGTTAGGTTGGTTGGTTTGCTCTTTTATGGGTTGGGCCCATATATATTCCTATGGAAAAGTTGATTGTTATCACTGGGAGGTAGAATCATGTGCCATGTGGTATTTGCTATCATGATTACTCATGTGTTTGGATCGGTTTTGAGGCATATAGGTAGTTTATTGAGTGGGTTGGGTCAAGTGGATAGATGATTCATGAACGTCGTGCATTTGTCACTATCAAGCGTACATGTGATCAGGCCTGGACCTGCAATTGCATCTAGTAGACTAAACACTGCTTCTTTTCAAAATTTTTGGCACTTGTTACCTGGAAGCCATTTTTTCTGTCTATTGACCTTTTGTTTAATTAACACATAAGAATATATGACTAGCACTTATCAAATATAACTGTTAATATCTTCGGAGAAGAAGGCATAATATCTTCGTAAAGTAAATTTGCAAAGAGAAGTTTGATGAACTCGTAAGATGCTACTGAAAAGTGAAATATATTATCTCTGTATACACTTTGTGCTACAGGCAAAAAGGAAAGACATAAAAAATTGAAGCATCCTGTGTTGTTTTCCTCATGCGGAGATCTAAACTATCCTATCTAACTAGAGCACAATTTCTGAGTTTACGATGTTTTCTCCCTCCCTTGGTATCTAGCTGCTTTCTCTAAATGTGTTTGGTCTTCCTTCAGGTTCTAGAGGAGCAATCCTGACAATTACGCTCTCTGTAGATGCTGCCGCTACCTGATCAGCTTCGCCTAAGATCTTTTGGCATGTCTCCACCAGGCAGTGTCTGCATTTGGGACAAGTCAAATGTTGTTGAAGCCACTTGTCAATGCAACGAACATGAAACCCATGGTTGCACTTAGGGAGCAGCCTGAGTTTTTCCCCGGAAACAAAATCCGACAAACAAATGACACACTCTTCGCCAACCCCCGGCAGGTTCATCTCCGGGGAGTAAGTCAAGACTGGGAACATCCTAAGAGCTTTCTTCTTGATTCCTTTGTTTGGTGAAGAGCGTGGCGTGGAAAGACTAGAGACAGGCTCAGAGATCATGAAACTCGAAGAACGTCTAAACGCACAACGAATGATGTAATGTAAACCGAGGCAGCAGATGACTCCGCAGATGAGGACTGAGAGAAGCATCAGGACATTCGCACTGAGGTTGTTCTCATGATGGGTTATGAGAGGCGACGGTGCAACTGCAAAGGCTCTTTGAGTGGTGTGGTCAAATGGGTTGTGCAGAAGCAGCTTTCTAGAGACAAAAACACCGATGAGTTGTTCTTGGAAGGCTTGAGCTGAAGAAGGTAACTCATCTATAGACATCTTTCACTCTTTGAAAAAGCCTGAAGTCTCTTCTCTATGCTTTGCTTGGTTTTGTTTGGCTTTTGATTCTTAAAGTTCTGTGGAATTCAAAATGGTCTTATATATAGCCTAAGATGCTTACTGATTACTGAGTGGGGCTTGGGAATTTTATAACTGGAGATAAGTAATTTTGCTTAGAAAGTAGTTCTTCTTCTTTATATATATATTTTTTCTTTCAAAAAAAGACTTAGGATTTGGGACCCAAAAAGAGCTTATCCAACCTCATGAGTGTTGATTTTGCTTTTGGCCCATACCTCAAACCACAAGATGCCTGTGTAGGGACTCTCTATCACTTTTCTAGAATTTGAAATAATTTCTTTTTGTCTAACTTTAAAATAGAAATCTCTGTTTCTATCATGTTTGTCTTGTGTTGATTCTTGATAAGCTGAATTTTTACTTTTGTTTTTGTTTTGGCTGTTGGTTTTTTTATGAGGAGGGGAGGAGGCAGATCTTGTTGTATCTTCTTCACAGTTTTAATGCTTTGCCCACAAAATGTTGTGTTGTAAAGCAATCTTTGTGCTTTAGCACTATTTTTCTTTGTTCTTTCCATGTGTATGTGTATGTTTATATGTGTTTCTTAATGCTTAAAAATTTACTTTACTTTGCCGCAAATATTAATTTCTTTTTTTTTTTCACTCACAAACTTCTTTCCATGTGTCATGTATTTCTTATAATTTTTATGTATTGCTACTCACGTAAAAAGAATTGAATTTTGTTGCTCTTAGTAGTTACATTTGTTTTGGTTTGTTGAGAAAGTTTAATGGAGATTTTTGTTTAAATATCAGATAATAAGACCTTTTTGGCTTTTTCGATATTTATAGTACTAAACAATCTTCTCTTTACGGGTAATATATGCGAAATCTGTTCAGATAATCGCAAGTATCTAAATGTCTACATGTAACTGGTTCTGTTTATTTGTTTGTTTGTTTTTCTTGGTCGGCGTTTGTTTATTTCAGAATGCGAGGAACAAAATTATTCATTTGGATTTGAACTTTGTCGCTTTCCCAAACCTTAATTCCACTTCTTTGCTTTTATTAAGCTTTTGATATTTTTTTTTTGTCGTCAAAACCCATTTATTAAGTTTCTGGATCTTCGCTTCTTTCTAAAAAAAGCGAGGCCACCGTTGTTTTTACATGGATAACAATTACATTTTTTAATCTTGCCGTTTTGGCAAGATTGTCTGCAGCAAGTTTCTCGAAATATAAAAAATATGGAATGAAGGAAAAACACTTTTTAAAGATTGGAAATCCATTAGTTCTGACGTAAATGCTGACCATTTCTCTAGGTTAGATACTATTGTGATCAACTGCATACAATCTGTTGCAAAGACAACCTCCACTGTAGATGATGCAATCATACATTCCATAGTCCACATCAGTGTTTCCAACTCTGCGTGGAGTGGAGAGAGATTTGCTTGTGCACTTCGGTATCCCGATTGACATCTTCGCCTTCCAATAGATTATGTCCATCCATATCCACTAAAAGCAGCATCAACACTCCAAGAGCCATCCACTTGGCAAACATACGCTTGGCAAAGGATCACGAGAATAGCCTCAGGGGTCTTGTTTTTTTTCAGATGTTTGTGGGTCCAGTTCGGGTGTATTTTCTTTTGTCTTGCTCCAAAAATCTGCTTCTTGCGACAACTTTCGGGAACAAGCTTTTGATAATCTTGATGATCTTTTTGTATTTAATATGAAATTCTTAAAAATGTTTTATGAACGGTACAATTTATAGGTTCCAAGCAAACTCATAGCTGAATCTTGGGGAAAAAGAAGAGTTGGAAAACTGTATCTCTTGATATGAAAAAATACGGGAGTTTTTACTAAATCAATTTTTCAAACTAGAATGAACTATTTGTGAAAATTAGTGGAACATAATCATGACATATGGTTCTGTGTTTTCTTAGGATTTGTGACTTAGTGGAGGTTGGAAGTCTCTTGAGTTTCAATAGAGATTGTAATTGAAACCCACCAAATTTCAATATATAAAAGCAAGTAGGCAACCCTTTTTCCAATAACAAAAGTAATTTAATAGAATGAATATTGGTGAGGAGATCTGGAATTGGAGATAAATAGTGTTTACGAAATTTGTGGACAAGAATTTACCCACCAAAAGAGAACATGTGTAAGGTTCCTTCTTCTTTTTCTTTCTTTATTTGCACTTTCAATTATTTAGTTAGTGATAATGTAGTAAAGCCATAAGATATGATGCGCCGTGACATGCTAAATCCTGGGATTTGTTGCCTAAATCTTAGTATAGAATTGTCATCAAGATTTTGTATCTCATATAACCACAAACTTAGAATAGTTGTTACCTTTTCTTTTTCCTTCAAAATTTGAAATTTTAATGTTTGGGAGCAGCTACATCTCTGATGTCTTTACTCAAACAGACTCATCACAGTCACACAGACGAAACAAGTTAAGTGGAGTACAATATTACTAGTATATAATGACAACACAAGAAATTTTTTAATGCTCATATCTTATCTAGGATTTCATCCTACAATTCCATTAGGCTTTTCTTCAGCTTTTACCGAGATCGGTTCGGTCATGTACACTGTCATATGAAGTTTATTAATCTCCAATTTTTTTAAAGACACTTTCAAAAAAAGACATAGTGATAATCATTATATAATTAAGGGAGAAAAACTAGAATGACTCTAGAAAACACCTTAATAACTAGAATAACATCCAAAGATTTAATAGTTAGTATAGTTATTTTAATTCCCAAAGCACCCCTACAACAATTTGAAAAAAAAATTTACAGGAATGCCATTACTGAAATTTCGTTGGAAAGGAAAAAAAACTGGAGAACAAATCTGTAGTAACGTTTACTTCTCGGAAAATAGCAAATCTGTATACAGATTTTTTTTTTAGAACCACAGATTTTTTCCAGAATCCCAGATTTGTTGTCATTTACGAGGCAACATATTTATTAATCCGCCACAGATTTGTTTTATCTTACAGATTTTTTGTCTTAGTTGCTACAAGTTTATAAAACTCCTACAGATTTTTCGACGAAAATTCAATGCAGATTTGTTTTATATGTCTACAGATTTATAAGATTCCACAAACTTTTTAGATCAATAATTACAGATTTGTTTAACACCACAGATTTGTCGTTCCCGATTTGTTTTGGTTTTGAAATGTTTCATTGTCAAGACACTACAGACTTGTTTTTCAAAGAAAAATCTGTAGTTTGGCTGCAGATATATTTGAAATAAGTTAATTACTAAACTNGATATATTTTATTTGGCTATAGACTTTTAGGCAACCACAGATCTTTAGTATTTGACTACAAATTTATGTATGTTATGAAGGTACAAATTTTTCTATGACTAGAATAGCGGAAAAGTTTTTTCACGTTGTTACAGATTTATGTTAAAGATTTGCTTAATGTTTGTGAATGATGATTTTTTCCCAGTATGATGCGACAGATTTGTGTATTTGTTTGTTACTACAGATTTATTTTCTTCAGATAATTTTTTAAATGACTACAAATTTATTTGTAAAAAGACAAAAAACACCCTCGTTTAAACTTCATCGTCATCACGTGATTATCCATATTAACGTGAGCAGTTAGGGTTTTTTAAGGAGTAGCAATCGACAATCTTCATGTTCTTTTTTTTCTTCTTTCTTCTTTAATCGATTATTCTTCTTGTTTTATTCTTCCTCTCCGCAATCAAAATCTCCATTTAATCCAATGGAGCAGATTATTCTAGTTTGTGGGAAGTGGATGTTTGACAACAAGAGA
>OVAN01015986.1:0-10915 GCA_900406275.1 Anastatica hierochuntica
AAAACTAAGCTAAAACACACTAAATATGCATGAAATTGTATGTACATCAGCTATCGATCGAATTAGGTTCAAGACCTGAATACCACTCGAGAGATGTCCCTGTCAGGTTCTCGGAGAATGTTCGACAGTATCCTGCTTCGCATTCCTCACGGGTAAAGTGAGCTTTGACAATGGCAAGTCTGAAGGGTATTAAGTGTGCTTTAGGATCAGAAGTCTCATCATATTCATTAATGCGGATCTTTCTCGTGTATCTTATGTAGGAATTTGCGATCCGATCAGTGAAAGGGGTTCCTCAAGTCTCCTCGATTATTCCTTCGATTTCGAGGGATCAACTTGTAGCCCGGTGGACTTGAGCATTCAGCTTCTGGAGAGCATCATTCGTTTTCTCCATGTATCAGCGAATAACCTTAGATTCCTCTAACTGTGAAGGGATTGAGTTCTCATGAGTCATCTAGTTATGCGACCCTGGAGGATTCCACAGTTTCTCATCAAGGTCAGTCCTCGTTGATTGTAGAAATCGAGACCTCTCTCGAGTCCCAGGTTCATTGTTCTGGGTTCCTGGGACATGGTCCTTAGCTGAAGGATTCGGAAAACCTAAGATTTTAGCCTTTGACTGGATCTGAGTGTCGAGGTTAAGAAATCGTGTATGTGCTCGATGGACGGAGGCTGAGGCTCCTTGTGGGATATGATATGAGGCTTCCCTTGATCTGAAGATCGTTGGAGGAGGAGGGAGGTCCCGGTTTGATGCTGACACTAATTTTGGCACTTGCACTGGCGTTGTAATTGTGCTAGCGATGTGGGTTCCCATAGCCAGAGTGGCTGGGGGAACGAATGCACGAGCATCATTCAGGGTAGGGGTCTCGAATGAGGCTCCCTGATTTCTAGCTGCCACACTAGCGGGTAAGAAGTTTAGTCGACCACGAGGGAACGAGGGGTCGTTTGCGATGTCACCAAAGGTAACGCTCGAATTTTAGCGTTGATGAGGTCTCAATGTGGATCTCGTTACCTCGTCATTTTGGTGGTCGTAATGTTGTTGTCGAGGCGCAAGTTGATGAACCCGGCGTTCCTTGTCTTGGGTTCTGTTTACCAACTATAGCATTATCTGGCGCATTTCAGATAGTTGTGTTGACACCTGGTCTAAAACTTGAAGTATAGGAGAAGATCTCAAAGGTTCAAGTTGTCTGAAATTAACAAAGGATTCGAGATCCAATGTTTCGATCATCAACATGACCCTGATGATATGATCTGAGATCTTTGCGGTTGAGATGAGTCTCTCGTAGGCGTTGAGGCTCAGTATGATCTTCAGAGCGGTGCGCCTCACGAACCGGAGGTCCGAAATCTTGAGAGATTGGTGAGCCAAGGCTCGGTGTTCGGGATGCGAACTCGGGTTTTCCCAAATCCCTTTGATATGAATCCATCTTTAGATGACTAAGTGAGGGATTCAATTGTCTCTCTCCCCATAGACGGTGCCAAAATGTGGATGTTAAAATCCACACTTAGAATTTGTTGATGAATTGGATGGGAAAGATACTCGTGGGAGAACCCTTTGTTGAACTAAAGATGGATTGATATGTATTTAGGATAAGAAAATTTTGAACTTTAGAAGATAAATCGAAATCCAAATGGAATTACAAAGAGAATTGTTCTTAATGTGTTTCTAGGTCCAATTTTCCGTTCCCTTTAGTTGTTCCCCTTTTCCTCTTTTTATACCCAATCTTTGAATGAAGAAGTTAGTTGTGATTGCCCCCGAGATCTCCTCCTAGATTCTCGGAACTTCTAACCTCTTCCTCATTGACTCTTTCTGCAGCCTTCTGCATGATCTTATACTCCGCCGAAGGCTAGGCTTTATTTTGCTCCTTCTTTGGGCGTTTTTCCTCTTAATGAGCCTCACTAGAACATAATGGGCTTTTACCAGATAGGAGAGACTTGGGCTCAACAGAAAGGATATAGCTAGTGAGAGTAAAGCTACTTTGATTTATGAATCGAATGAGAATTGAGAAGAGACACAAGGAGAAGAGATCGTTTTTGTTCCGGTTTCTCAAATCATAAATGATGTGCCCAAGTCTCCACCACCAAAGAAGCAAAGAAAGTCAAGAGCTAAATGACTTAAGCTCACAGTTTTAGCACCTTCAGAACCGAGAAGAAGAGTTGTTTAACCAAAGATGGATCAAAGTTTCAATTATTGGGCAGCCCTTGCAACCATAAAGGTTCAAGCTCAATTTAAGATTCACCTCCCAACACTTGACGCTTTAGGATTGACAAGAGATGTTACTTGGTTCTTGGAAGCTTGAAGTTGAGAGCTTTTGTAGAGATTTCTTTCCCAGTTTATGAGGAGCTCAAAAGGATTTTCTTAGCACTATTTAACTCTCGTATCCCAAGAAAAAAACGAGCTAAGGCTCAAGATGGAGTTCTCACTTTCTCGGCTAGAGGTACTACTTACTCTTTGACTATTGGTGAGTTGTGTGAGATTTTGCACTTGGAATGTTCAGATGAAGCCAAGTTTAGTTTAGACATTCTCCAGACTTAAATGGATCTATTCCAAACTTTTTTATGCGCAAGAATTCAACTCAAGATATATTTACACGAAGCCCAACATTTTGAGGCCTTAAAGGCCCGGTGTAACACTTTTGACCTAATTAGCAAATGTAATGTAAGTAGTTGCTTTTTTTTGACATCGATAATGTAAGTAGTTGCTTATAGCTTTTGTTTTGAAGAGAGTCATTTAGGTTTTCGATTGAATAAGTGCCTAAGGAGGGAGGGACGACACTGTTTGGGGTCATGCCCCTTGTACCCTCCTAAGGATCAATCTCATCTCAATACATCCATATTTCTTCCATCATTTGGTTTTATCTATTCTTCTCCCTTTGATTTGATATGAAAGCTTGTTGCCATGATTGATTTCGTGTTTACATGTTTGTAATCAATTATTTTACATGTTAGATAGTAGATTACAAGGAGTCAATGAGTTTACTTGAATAGGATTACTAGTCGATTAGGTTTTATCAGTAATGTTATCACCTTTACTCATTAGTTAATGTTATTCTCCTACGAAATCTGGTACGAGAATAGATCTATAGCGGTATCCATTCCAAAAGATTGATTTAACGCTGGATCTAGTATTTGGTGAGCCTTTCTAAGTAGACTTCGAAAGTATATCAACTTTACGATCGTGAACATTAGATACGGAGGATGAAAGACGAGTCTTTCAGGGACCATTATTTCTTCCTCTCAGTGGGGGCAAATCCAGGGTTTAGGAAAATAAAGGCATATACAGGTCCGTAGACTTGATTCTGTTAATAACTTTATGGTCTTGCTAACACCTTACTTTGCGTTCTTTTTTTTGCTATTGTGTAGGAGTGAAGACTTCATCTCCCGAGGCATGCAGACAAGGGGTAGAGGTGAGTCATCGTGTGCCTAAAAGTTTCAGGGGCCATGGTCTTCCTTTTTCGCGAGCACAGCCTGGGATTGACTTCCATCTTTGATAAGTTGTCTTCTTTGATTGGCACTGGTCCATTGAAAAGATTGTGAATTTGTGATTTCTCCTACTGTTCCAGGAGCATATATGAGCAAATGATCCAAGAACGTGGCATCCCCAGTGCTTTAAAAGTACTTGCCAGCTTAGGCCAAGCTAACATATGAGGAGTCCAGCGTTATTGATGCTACTGCCAAAGAGAGCAAGCCCCTGATGAAGAGAAGGGATAGGACCCCAGCTGCCTCTCCTGTCGTTAAGAAGCCTCGTCCTACCATGGATGCTCGTAAGACTCTAGTCTCCGCTGAGATCATTTCTTCTCAACAGGATGCTTTAATTGACCGCTTTTTGGCCATAGACGAGGCTGATATAGCTGTAAAACAAGCTTAATTTGAGGAGGACCTTTTCTCCAGGGCCATCATGGTAAGTAAGTTATATCTTTTCCATTGAAATCTTGGGCAGTTGCTTATTCCAATCTCTCTCTTTATGTAGATTCTTGCTGTTATCCACCTCAAGGATATGAATATAGGAGCCCTGAAGGAGGAGACCACCAGGGCCTGAAGAGCCAGTGAGGATGCCTTGGCAAAACTTTCAGTCGAGAAGAAAAGGGCTATTGTTCTGCTTAAGGACTCTGAGGCCAAGGGCCAAGAGGTCAAGGAGCTGATAGCTGCCAAGGATGTGTTGGCCTATGTCAAAGGGGAGGAGACTTGTTTGAGGGCATGGTAGATGCCAAGGCCAAGGAGGTGGACCAGGCCAAAGCAAATGTAGATGTCGCTGAGGGCATTAAAAAGGTAAAGGTAAAGTGGGAAATGGTTAGGGATTTCTTAACCGGATTGTACAAAGGCTGGCCATTGGCTTCCTTTGACTTTGAAGTCCAGGATGTGCACCGCATGGAGGCACTAAAAGGTGGAACACCTCCATCTATGGAGGTGATATAGGTGTTCCTCGCTTTCGATCATCCTGATTTCCCCACTTTCGAGGATCCTTCCGTCGCGAACCCCTCCCCACCAGAAGAAGAAGAGAAGAGGGAAGAAGAAGGTTCCCCAAGGCGTAATTTTTTTTTGTTTCATTGATGGCCTTGGCATCTGCCAATGTCTTTTTGATTGTAGTGGCCCCTATGTGGGGTTTTGAACATAGGGCCTTTGAGCCCTCAACTCTCAATAAGGCCACAGGGACTTACATACTCTTCAACCCTTGAGATAAAAAAAAATTATATCGTAGTGGGTCTCGATGGCTTTTTATTCCTTTTCTTTATTTTTCTTCTTTGTTTTCATACTTCTGAGCCTTCTCTTATGCGAACATTTCTCAAATTCTGGTGGTGCTTCAGTGTTAGAATCATCATGGGCTGCCTATAAATATTTCTTGATGATTTAGACCATGGACTCTAGGTCTACATCTAGGATAGTTGAATCTTAGAATCTTGGTAGATCAGCGTTCGACCTGTCTTCAATTTCACTTTGTTGAATCCTTGACTTGTGGCCTTTTGTCGACCTGGACTTTCCTTGTTATCAGTCTCGCCTTCAAGGATTGGAAATATATAGTCACGGGGTCCACAGCTTTGGTGGATCGTTGTATATTAAGCGTTAGGCTACTTGAGTCTGAAGATTTCTCATCTAAGCCTTGATGTACTTCAGCCTTAGGGAATCTAAGGTTCATTGTTGGAAGATTGTTCAAAATCCTACCATGGGGCATCTAGCCTTGATGAACCATGGTCTTTTAGGCGTTAAATTTACAAATCGTTGTATTCTTTATCTATGCCCTGGGGCAAATGACCCTAGAGAACCAAAGGTTCTTCTTTGAAAAATATTCAAAGTTATACCATGGGGCACATAGTCCTGGTGAACCATGGTCTCATAGGCGTTAGATTTATGAATCCTTAGATTCTTTATCTAAGCCATGGGGCAAATGACCCTAGAGAACAAAAGGTTCTTCATTGGCAGTCTATTTAAAGTCATACCACGGGTCGCATAGCCTTGGTGAACCGTGGTATTTTAGGCGTTAGTTTTGGGAATCCTTAGATTTTTTATCTAAGCCTTGGAGCACATAGCCCTAGAGGACCAAAGTTTCATCATTGGAAGACTATTTAAAGTCATACCGTGAGGCACCTAGCTTTAGTGAACCATGGTCTCTTAGGCGTTTGGTTTATGAATCCTTAGATTCTTTATCTAAACTCTAGGGCACATGGCCTTAGAGAACCAAAGGTTTGTCATTGGCAGACTATTTAAAGTCATACCATGGGGCATATAGCCTTGGTGAACTGTTGTATCTTAGGCGTTAGTTTTATGAATCCTTAGATTCTTTATCTAATCCCTAGGGCATATGGCCCTAGAGAAGTGGACTTTTTGGTGATGGTTTGCTTCACTTCACCGCTAAACTTGATCAGAGAAGTGGACTTTTTGGTGATTTCTTCTTCGTTCAACCCTAGCTCTTTGAAGGCCCTGGTGAAGATTATGTTAGTCAAGTTGCCGTTGTCGACGAGTACGTGTTCCATAAGGCAGTTAACAACTTTTAAGGATGTCACCTGGGAGTCATGATGTGGCAATATTACTTCCTTTTCGACGTTAGTGGCAAAACTTATGACGTTATCTGGGTAGTCTCTTGTAACAATCATGGCATTTATCTTTTGGTGGACCTTAGCAGCGCGGGTGCTACGCTTTGTGGCGGAAACAATCACTTCACTTACTTCTGAATCACTGGTGATGAAGTTGATAATGCGATCTTGCCTTAGCGAATAAGGCCCCACTTCGGTTGGGGCATCGTTTTTAGTATGTTCATGAATGAGGGCCTTGGCTTTTTCCGAGAGGAATTCCCGAAGGTATCCTTTCCTTGACAACTCATTCACTTCGAACGTTAGTTGGACGCAATCCTTTGTTAGGTGACCATGGTCACTATAGAAGTCACACAACTTGGATGCATCCCTTTTATGATGTGGGGTTCACATCTTCACTGGCAACCTAACCTTCCCGGACCAATATCCTAGTTGTTCTACTATTACGGCGGGAGATATCACTAGATTGGACATGTCCTGTCATGTCATAGACACGTACTTTTCATGCTCCACTTTCAGCAAGGGCCTCGGTCACACCTTGGCGTTGCCCTTGGTTAAGTTTTCGGCTCCTGATAGAGTGATGGATCTATCGTCCTTAGAGGCCTTTCCATGACTGGGGCCCTTAGTACTAGCTTTCTGAACCAATTGGGCTTGGTAGGTTATGAGGCTAGGTTTCGCTAGTGATTAACTCAAATTCAAGTTTTAAATTTATAAACTTTAAACACTAACAATCCTCACTAAGCCGCAAGTGCACGGCTATTTCAATTGTAGTACCTAAGGGTCAAACCACAGAGAACTAGAGATTCAAGCATTAAGAATACACAATATTTCCTAAGCTAAGCAAATAAGAAGAGAGAGAAGTGGCGGCAAAAAGATAATAAAGAAGATGCAACACAACTTAAACACACTAAACAATACTTAATATGATGGATAAGTGAAACTCTGATTGACGTTTGAGAAGGGATAATAAAGTAGCTAACTAACAACAAATAAGACAATCAAAAGAAAAAATCTCACAACCATGGAATCAATTCTAGCCTAATCCACTCTCATGACAATAGGCCATTTTCATATTGATAGATTCACTATACAAATGGGTAATCAAGTGGCTAACTCACAACAAAGAAGACAGTCAAAAGAACAAATCTCACATATAAGAAAAAATCAATCTTTGTAAGAAAGGAAGAAACTTGGAAAAATGAAGAAATTTTGTTGAAGAACAAGGAAGAACAAATGAAGAACAATGATCAAAGAGAGACTAGATGCTTGAATAAATAAGAGATATCCAACATATAAGAAGTGTTCACAAACTTATAAGAAACTTAGAGACATCTAAAAAATAGCTTAAGTAGCATAAGTAATCTTGGATGCTAAGAGACGGTATTTATAGGAAAGGGGGAAGAGAAGGGTGCCCTAAAGTGAAAAACTGCCAAACACATGCCACGTACCTAATGCATGTGTCTACCGACCTGTCTAGTTGATTGTGGCATGCATTGGCAGGAAACTGTCTAACGCATGCGGCTATCGACCTAATGTATGCTACTATCGACCTACATGGTTTATAGCCACATGCATAAGCAGTCTTTTGCTTCTTCTTTGCTCCTTTGATGGCTCCTTTGCATCCCTCTTGGTTCCATGGATTCTCCTTCATTTTTCCTTGACTAATGCTTTTTCTTCACCTCATTTTCATCAAGAATCAAGTTCCAAAGTCCTCTCTTTGTTGTCAAGATCCATTTCCTACAAAATGCGAATAATTCTAAACTAGACTCAACTATGAAACTATATGAATTCTAATACTTAAATGCATTATATACAACATAAATGCAACTAAAACACATACTAAATTATGTTAAATATGCGTTAAATTATGTACACATCAGCTCCCCAAGACTTGTCCTTTGCTTGTATGCAAGCAAACACACAAGGACAATCCCGGAAGAGAAGTTTGAAAATGGGAACACAAAGCCGCAGTATAAAGAAATGCCTTATGCTCAATGTCCTAAAGAGAAGTAAAATAGTTCATGGATCTACAAAGACTCGTCGTACTTTTCCATATTCATCACAAGATCGTCTTTAGGAACCCAGGCTAGGCATCCAGAAGTCACTTCCTCAACCAATCTCATTAACGTTCTATTAAGCTTTCATATGCATTCTTTACTTATGGGCGAAGCATCTAATTCGTTTGGCTTGGTAAGAGAAAGGCTAATAATAAGAAGAAGTGTTTAAAGAGAAGGTTTCACTCATATTTAAGGTAGTTTCTCTCAAAAAGTAGTGCAAGACATTAGTCAAAAGCGATGTGGAGTCAAACAATTAATTCATACAAGGTCTTACTTACCTCTAATGATTCCCACCCAAAAATGTCTAAGTCTAATTAACTACCCTTTGTATTTCCCATTTAAATCTTTGAAACTTTTATCCTTTTATTCACTTAACCTCATTCTTTTCTACATTTTTATGACAACTAGAGATTCATTTTCAATTTTTACTTAGCTTTTAACCATTTTTCTATTATTCTAGAGCCACTTTCTTATCAAACTTTCTAATGTCTTTTCTTCTTCTTTTCTTTCATTTCTTTTTTTATTCTTTCTTTTAATCCCAACTCAAACCATGGATGATCTAATTCTAAAGCTCTACTTTCCCATGGTTGAGATACCAACACATTCTCATACCACAAAAACCGATATGAACGTTCAAAGAACAACCTCCCTAAATTTCTAATTAGCCTTAAAGTGAGGCTAATCCTAAGAAAGCACTCCCTTGTCGTTCAATTTCTTTGCACAAGGGTTTTTGCCCATGTGTGAACTTTCCAAAAAAGCCTCACAATCAAATTATTAAAGGCTTTGAAAGGAAGGTCTAAAGTTTAATATGGATGAGGTAACTACTCTAAAAGTGAGAGTAGCCACTTGAGCTATGAAAAGGTGAGAAAAATTGGTAAACATAGCTCAAATGTTTCGTGCTTATCCACGGTTAAGTATAACTAAGCCATAAGCAATATTATTAAGTCAAATTTAAGTTTCACTTAGTCGAGATCGGCCTTAAAAGATAACTAGCTTCAACACTCACCTAAGACTTCAAGAGGTTAATTCCAAAGATGGATCTTCCATATAATTCAAAGTGGTATAAGCATTGGTTTACTTCTAATGAGGGCACTAAACATTAAGCAAGACTCAAATATTTACAAGGCATCCTCAATTGTTCCCATTGCAAATGCATATGCTATATGTAATAACTTCCTAAGTTCTTACATATGAGTGCAATCTATATGAAACTTTAAAAACATCAAAAATTTTAAAATTTCATGCAATTTTTCTATACAATGCAATACTCAAGGTATGAGAAATGAAAACAAAACAAACAAAACGTGAATTAGTAACTACTTCCTCCCCAGACTTAAATTTCACCGTCTCGGTGAATATTAAACCGTGAGAGAGAGTTTTAAAACACAAATGCAAGCAAATGTGTATACAAGCGTAATGGACTTGTACATTGCACCAATGTGCATGTATGAGGGGAGGAGTTTTGGATTTTAAAGGAGAATTTTTTTGAAGCTTCATTGTTCTCTTTGAGTTTCTTCTTATAAGCTTTCCATTGTGACATGTGATTGAGCTTGGTACGTAAACTCTAAAATATGTAATGTAAGTATCAAGAGACAATTATATTCGAATGAAATACTAAGTGAGAGTATGAACGATAATCCATTTTCAGCACAAAAGTCATTACTAAATCGGTTTTACCCATGTCAACTTAGAAAAATCATTCAAACAACTTCCAAATTCGAGCTTTAATCATCATTCGCTTCCCTAAGCATTCATTCTAAATCCTTTTGTATCATATTAACACTCACATTTCTAGAATTAGACATATTGCAATTCAAACCGGTCATGTCTATTCTTCTTTTATGGATTCAAATCAAGTTTCTTAGGTACTAGCCCTTTTTAACGAAGCTAAAATATAATGCAGTAAGCGAATGCTAATTAGACCACACGAAATCAAATTCATGCATAGACACTACTCTTAGGCATCCCAAATCAAGTGTTTAAATCAAAGTTAACTCATTTATTAGCAAATTGGATTTAGAAAGCATCTTAAATCACTAAGCTCAACTCAATGGAATTATAAACTTCTAATTTCCCTAAACACACTTGCAAGCCAACCAAATACACAAGCAAAATCAAAATCAAACTTAAAGCATAATAAAAAAAAAAGGATATTCATGGGATTGCCTCCCAAGTGCGCTTCGTTTAAAGTCCCTTAGCTTGACTTTATTTTAAGGTTCCTTTGATGAAGCCATGGATCACCCTGCTAATATTCATCATAGAACCACCCCTTAAAGGTCTTCATCCTTATCTCCTCAAAAGAAATCCTTCTTGGATCATCTATGCTCACTTCTTTGGTGGAGATCAAGTCGAAGTCTTTGTCAAGGCTTGTCCATTGGAGATTCTTGTTCTTGGAACCTTTGTTGAGGATGCTCAATGTTCTCTTGTTGTTTCTCCTCAGACGCTTCCTTATTGATTTCCTTCTTGGCCATGGAGATCACATGTGCTCCATCTTTGGTAGAGAGATTCCATTTCTTTTGTGCATCATCCTCAAACTTCGCATTCATAGCTTCCATACTAGGATATCCGAAGAGTTCATCAAATTCATTGATGATCTTTTCTTCTTCTTGAATATTATCTAGTGTGGCTTCTTCTTTGCTTGAGACTTCATCATCATCAATGGAAATTTCCTCTTTTTCCTTTGAATATTCGGTCACCAATACACTCTTCAAAGGGTCTTCAAGGTTCTTCCCAATCTTGCCTACTACTTCCTTGATGTTGTTGATATAATCACTTGAGATGCAAACGATCTTGACTTCATCATCATACTCGTCATAGATTGGCTCTCCCATAGGAAAGTAT
>OVAN01015987.1:0-10913 GCA_900406275.1 Anastatica hierochuntica
GTCAAACCGTCATGACAAGAATCGCGAGGATTCGTGCTTTCCGTGGATTTCATATTAATCGTATAAAACGACGACGGTTAACTTAAGCACCGGAAGAGTCTTAACTATACGATTGACCGGTATTATATTAGCATTGGATTGGTGCATTTGATCTTAGCTTCGTGATAAATGGCTAGTTCCTAAGTTAGTTGTTTGAATCCATGAATAATTTGAAATAGACATAACCTAGGAAAATGTCTAGATCAAGAATTTGAGTTTGATTTTGTCCTAAGAAATGAATTTGACATGATTGCTTAGGAAAGCGAATGGTTATTTAAGCTTGAGTTTGGAAGTTGTTTGAATTATTTTTGCTATGTTTATTTGAGTAGAACCGATTGAGTATTGATTTTTGCTTGAAATAGATAATGGTTCATACTCTCACTTAGTATTTCATTCGGATTTAATTGTCTCTTGATACTTACATTATCTAATTCTCTTGTTTAGGTACAAACTCAAATCAAAGATCAATAGGAAAAGAACATGGGAAGAAACTCAAAGAGAACAAAGAATCTTTCAAAGACATCCTTCTTGAAGGCGACCCCAACTCCTACGCTTCATCTACTTGGCACCCATACATATGAGTGTCCAAAGGTACGCCTACAAACCATTGTGAATACCATTGCATATTTTTGTTTTGATGTGTGTTTTTAAAGGGTCAATCTCACGTCTTAAAATTCACCGAGGCGGTGAAATTTAAGTCCGGGGGAGGGGCTTAGTACTAAATATGTTTTGAGTTGTGATGTTTTCTCTTTCTTTATGCATATTTAAGTCTTGCATTGTATATAGAAATGATTTGAGAAAAACAAATTTGAATATCTTTTTCAAATCATGGCATTTAGATTGCATCCATTTGTAAATACTTAGATTGTTAAGAGCATATATGATTGCATTTTGCATAGGGAATAATGATAGAATTGTCTTGTAGATAGTTAAGTCTTGCTTAATGTTCAATGCCCTCATTAGAAGTACAATAATGCTTAGACCACCTAGAATTCAAAGGAAAATCCATCTTTGGAATTTATTATCTAAGGCTAATCTCAACTAAGTGAAACTTAAACTTGACTTAATAATCTTGCTTATGGGCATAGTCATACTTAATCGTGGATAAACACGAGATACTTGAGCTATGTTTACCATTTTTACCACCCTTCTTATCTCAAGTGGTTACTCTCACTCTTAGAGTAGTTACCACACCCTTATCAACCCTTAGACCTTCCTTTTAAACCCCCTATTAATTTGAATGTGAGGCCTCTTTTAAAAAGTGCACACATGGGAAAAAACCCGTCTGCAAAGAAGTTCAACGACAAGGGAGTACTTCCTTAGGATTAGCCTCACTTTAAGGCTAATTAGAAATATATGAAGGTTATTCTTTGATGTTCATTTTGGATTTTGGGTATGGGAATGTGTTGGTATCTCAACCATGGGAAGTAGAGCTTTAATGTTAGAACATCCAAGGTTTAAGTTGGGAATACGAGAAAGAGAAAATCGAAAAAGGAAAGAAAGAAAAAAGAAGAAAAGAAACTAGAGATTAGGAAAGGATTAGCTCTAACCTTAGCATATAAAAGTCCAGAGAGTCCAAAGTTAAAGTCTAAGAAAATAAAAATGAATCAAAATTTTGATTAGAAAGTGGCTCTAGAAAGATAAAAAAAAAGGTTGGAAGCTAAGTGCAAAATGAAAATGAATCTCTACTTGTTACAAAGGTTAAGAGAAAAATGAGCTTAATTGGATGTAAAGATTTTGGTTTCAAGGATTTGAGTGGGAAACACAAAGGGTAGATGAGTAGACTTAGGGACTTTTGGGTGGGAATCATTAGAGGTAAGTAAGACCTTGGATGCATAAATTGTTTGACTCCACCTCGCTTTTGCCTAATGTCTTGCACTATTTTTTTTTTAGAGAAAACCACCTTAAATATGAGTGAAACCTTATCTTTAAACACTTCTTCTTATCATTAGACTTTCTCTTACCAAACCATACAGATTAGATGTTTTGCCCATAAGTAAAGAACGCATATGAAAGCTTAATTTAATGTTAATGAGATTGGTTGAGGAAGTGACTTGTGGATGCTTAGCCTAGGTTACTAAAGATGGTTTTGGGATGAATATGGCAAAGTAAATTGATTCTGTTGATCCATGCATTATGATACTTACCTTTAGGACACTGAGCATAAGGCATCTGTTTTCTGTTGTGGTTTTGAGTTCCCACTTGCAAACCTCACTTCCAAGTTTGGTCTTTGTTGTTTGCTTGAGGACAAGCAAAGGACAAGTACGGAGGAGTTGATTTGTACATATTTTCATGCATTCTAGAGCTTATTTTATCTATATTTTGATAGCTTTTAGGTTGTATGTAATGCATTTAAGTGTTAGAATCCATCTTGTTTATAAGTTGAGTCTAGTTTAGGATTTTCGTCTTTACATTGTATTCTTTTTGTATTTGTAGGTACAACCTTTGGATAAGCAACTTGAGAGCTTGGGATGATGAATTCTTGATGCTTAAATGGTGAAGAAACAAATAGAATCAAGAGCGAATTGCAAGTGGAGAAGAGGAGTATATGCAAATAATACGTCATTCTGACGGCAATCTAAAATGCAAGAAGAAGAAGTTACCAAGGTGAGCTGCCATCGACCTCAAGGTCGATGGTAGCCCACTTTGGGTAGATGTCAACCTCGGTTGCGGTTCTGCTGCCCAAGGTGAGCTGCCATCAACCTCAAGGGCGATGGTAGCATACTTTTGGGCGATGCCAAGCCACTTTTGACGGGATTTAAAGCTTCGAGGACACCCTCTCTTCCCCTTTTTAGTATAAATACATCCTCTAAGCCTCCAAGAACATTTATACTACCTAAGCTTTTGTTTTTAGTTTGTTCTTGTGTTTCTAAGTGATTTAAAGACTTGTAAACACTTTGTGCTTAGATCTCTTTAAATCATTTATGCATTTCATTTCTCTCTAATCCATTAGTTCTTCCTTGATCTTCTTCAAGTTTCTTCCTTTTTCCAAGATTCTTCCTTTCTCACAAAGTTGGGATTTTTCTTGGATCTTCTTGAGTTTCTTTGCATTTAATTATTTCATCTCTTCTCTTCTCACCTCTCCTCACTTTCTTCTCACTTCAAGCATAGATTCTCAAAAAGCTTGTGACACTTCTTAGATTTCCATGGGTCTTAGTGAGTAGAGAACATTAGACCTTGAGATATGGTAGTTTAAGGTTAGATCTAAGATCTTAATGGGTATTAGACTAGATCTTGGCATATATTCCTACTAGGTTTTGTTTAGTTCTTTGATAGTTCATTTCTTGCCCATTGACGCTTAGAAAGTGTTCGATGAAATGCTTGAGAGAACAAGATCTATGTCTTTCACTTGGGCCCATGAGAGTGGATGTTACCTAGGTGCTAGATGGCTAGAAGGGCTTGAGGAACGCTAGCAATTACATTTTAAGATAGACAACAAGCGAGAGTTGAGGCTTGTAATGTGTATGGGTGAATAGATCTTCACCATGAGAGTGAGTAGATCGATTAAGGGGAGACCCTTGGCCTAGGAATAGCTTCGATCATCTAATAAGGTCTAGAGAAACCCAATTGCATTATATGATTTAATTCTAAACAATCTCCATGTCTAAAGATCGATATCTTCCATCTTGATTCTTGCATTGTTTGTCTTGGTTTTGCGAATTAGCTACTTGATTTAACCTTGTGCTTGCTTGCTTGGTTCATTCGTTGCGTATGTGTTAGTTTTTTTTAGGTAGTATTTGCATTTAGGTTAGTATCAAGTCTCATCCGTCACTCTCTTTCTATTTGCTTAGCTTAGGAGATATTTTGTATCCCTAGTGCTTGAGTCTCTAGTTTTCGTGGGTTCGACCCTTAAGTACTACAATCGACATAACTGTATACTTGCATTTAATGAGGATCGTTAGTTGATTAAGGTTTTTTAAATTTAAAACTTGAAGTTAATCACTAGCGAAATCTAGCCTCATCATCTTACCACCAAGCTATGCATCAAGAAAGGGGGAATCATTGCCACAAAATGTTGTTTGTAAACTACAAAAGTCTTTGTATGGTTTAAATCAAGCGTCACGACAATGGTATATTTAGTTCAGTAGTACTATGAAGAATCTTGATTTCAAGAAATGGTATGTTGATCATAACCTTTTCACAAAACAAGATGGAGACAAGTATATGGTTGTTTTTCTTTACGTAGATGACATAATCATTACAAGTAATGATGATGGTTCAGTGGCTCAACTCAAGGCTGATTTTCAAAAGTTTTTTAAGATGAGAGACCTTGGTCCAATGAAATATTTTCTCGGTTTGGAAATTGTTCGATCCAGCAAAGGTATTTCTATTTGCCAACAAAATATGTTCTTGAATTACTTGAGGAGACTGGATTGTTGGGATGTAAGCTTTTAAGCATCTCAATGAAACCGAACTTGAAGTTGAGTAATCACTAAGATGAACCAGTAATTGCATATCCAAAATCATATCGATGTCTTGTTGGCAAGCTAATGTATCTCACTTTGACACGACAAGACATTACATTTGTGGTTCACAAGCTATGTCAGTTCTCTGCAACACCGAAAACTTCTCATCTTAAAGCAGCGTACAAAGTGGTTCATTATCTCAAATACATTGTTGGGTTGAGTTTGTTTTATTCAGCTGAATCAGATTTGCAGTCGAAAAGTTTTACAGACGCGATCTGGGTATCTTGTGATGATACACGCAAGTCTACTTTTGGATTTTATGTGTTTTTGGACCATCACTCATCTCTTTGAAGTCCAAGAAGCAATCGACAGTTTCTAGATAGTCCGCTGTGTTAGAATATAAAGCAAAGAAGTTTGCAGATGGTGAGATTGAATGGCTAGTCACTTTGCTGTATGATTTACAGGCACCACAAAACTCGGGTATTGATCTGTTTAGTGTCAGTTAAATTTGTTTCCCGGCCCTCTTTCTCAGTTATTCTCAGTTTTCTTACTGGCTTTGTATTCAGAGAAGATAAAAATCGTTTGCCGGTATTGTGTAACTCATCGGTTTTGTATGTTTAATATGAAAAAGGAAAAAGCGTCTTCAAAATCATTACGCATTTTAAAACGACAGCGTTTACAAAGAATATGTTGTACAAACGGCCATGTACCCACCTGTCCCTTTTTCCGACTGTTCTCGGTTTCTGTGGCTCACTGTAATCGGATAGCTTCAAAGTTTCAATTTGACTTCTCCATCGAAGAAGCAGACGAACAAACTTGTCACGTTTTTCTCTTCTTCTTGCAATACGTAAATTACTAAGCTTTGTCATCGTTCATTTCTTGAGAGTTGAGACTTTTTGTTCGTCAGAAATCTGATTGTGATTCTTTAATTGTAACCCTCAATTCGATAACGCTACTTGTTTAATCGATTGGGTTTTTCGGATCGAAGTAAAATCTGAAATAGTCAGAAGGATCAACTGTTTAGAATTGGGGGGTGAAGAATGAAACTCCAGAATGTAGTTTTGGGTGATTACTGGCTTAATTGGAGAGTGTTTCTCTGTGCGATATGGGTATTTGTTCCCATGATTGTTGCTTTGTTCGTCATATGGAAGTACGAAGATTGTTCAGTCAAAACTCAGCGGCAAATTGGTGATTGTGAAGTCAATGATCTATGCATTGATGATGCTTGGAGACCTTGTCTTCAACAAATCCATCCGGGTTGGTTACTTGGTTTTCGGGTCCTCGGGTTCTGTTTCCTTCTTTCGAGCAACATTGTCCGGCTTGCTTTTCGTGGCTGGCTCATTTACTACTATTACACTCAGTGAGCTTCTTTGAGAATCTCGTAAAATTCTCATTTTAGGCTTGTTTGAAATCTGGATATCTGATTATTGTTAATGCTTTTAAGACATTTTAGTTTATGTATTGTTACCTAGTTTCTACCTGTTTTGATTCGATATCTATTATGTTCGTTGCTTGACAGGTGGACATTCACGTTGATAACAATCTACTTTGGGGTATACTTTGGTCTCCATGTTATTAATATGTTTTGATTGTAATCATATTGTGATTCTGAATGAGCTTTGTTTTTAATATCTTTCATCACATGTGTGTCCTGTAGATGGGGTCACTGCTTTCAATTTATGGATGTTTCCAATACAAGAAGGAAATGAGCATGAGACTTACGGCTGATCAAGTTGGAAATGATGCAGAGAATGGATTTCGTTTGCCCCTTATAAGTAGGGAGAACATGGTTTCGCTTGAGTTGAGAAAAGCTTTTGATTCAAAGATACTACGCTCCTGTGTCCATCTCTTCCAGATTATATTTCAGGTAGAAACAATTCTTTGGATGTGTATAAGTTGTAACTTGCATATTTTTTGTTATAGCATCTTTTAGACTATTTCTGATGATCACTGAACTTGTTTTTGGCATTTGTGCGTCTTGGTATGTTGAAAAACAGATAAGTGCTGGAGCAGCTGTGCTTACAGACAGTATATATTGGACGGTGATTTTCCCATTTCTGTCATTACAGGACTATGAGATGAGTTTTGTAAGTTTTGCGCCCTTATATCAAGAAATTTTCTGGCTGTATATTAGTAAATAACTTGTGCACAACACTATCCATGTTGAATAAGTTCTGCACTTGCTTTAAAATTTCTAATTGACTTTGACTCTCTTGAAAACTCAGTCTCAACTTTTCTGCTTCAAAATTTTGTTTTCAGATGACTGTCAATTTGCACACGAGCAACCTTGTTTTGCTGGCTTGTGACACAGCTCTTAACCGTCTGGTAAAAACACTTTTCCCCCTTGCACGTAAAAGGTAGATATATTACCAAAGCTTTTCTTTCCATTGATATATCAACCTGAGGTTTCTTTTGGTGTTTGCTTGCAGAGATTTCCCTTGTTCAGATTCTCTTACTTCATATTGTGGACAGGAAGTTTCGTCACCTTCCAGTGGATTCTCCATATTTTTATCTACGTAGGGTAAAAACTCTTCATTGTCCTCTACCTCTGCTGTCTTTGATGTCTCACACTTAGTTCTTGATCTGTCGTACGCTTCTATTCATGGATTGATTTAGGTGGCCCTATCCGTTTCTCGACCTGTCATACCAAATGGCTCCAGTATGGTAAAAAGCCTTCAAAACATTTACACATATAGAGAAGAATAATATGAAAATTTGCCTATCCTTGATAGTTTAATACACAATGCATCTGCAGGTATTTGTTGGTAGCTCTCCTGCATGCTCCTTCTTATGGCATCTACGCATTATTCGTCCGAATCAAACAAAAAATCACCACCTGAAGTGGTTTACAGTTCAAGAGTTTTGCCTCGTAAGAGTCGATTATCATTTCATTTTCAAGGGTTTCAACAATGAAAGAAACAGAAGTTTTTACCCTTATTTCTTGATACTTCATAACTGAGCAAAATATTAAATGGGAAAGCTTAGTGGAGAATTCTCCACTCCATACTCAATCCTTTTTATTTCAGTATGATTCTGTTTTTGACTTTCCTGCAAATATTAAAAGACATGAACAAAGCGTACAGCAAATGACTAGCCCAGGTTAGTTAAAGTCTTGGAGATAGAAACTGCGTGTACACTTTAGCTGACAAAGGGAAAACAGGAAGACCGTTCTCAGGTGAAACCATATTCAACTACATAAGGGAGAGTCCTCCAGTACTGCCGACATCAAAAGTCAGCAAGAGCTTAAGCGCATAATGGACGATTATTCAGGTCAACAATTGCAGGTAAAGACCAATGATCTTGATTCTTTTCCTTGGATTTGAAAGCATCTTCTCTTTTCTGCGAGTTTAGTTGCTCATAAACATGCCAACAAAAGTCTAATTGTTAAAGAGTGTTTCTAGGCTCTATTCTAAAGAGCACAAGCTAATAATAATAGTAGTGGTAATATAACTGGAGAAAGGTGATGAAGTAAAAGAACTGAACGCTGTTTACGGTTTAGAGAACTACATGACGACAGTGTTACCAAAGGTGTTTGTGCCTGATTCTATTTCAAAAAATGTGAAGGGTACATGTTTGATATAAAATTAAGGGTGAATTTGCCAATTATCCATAAAAAATAATATTAGCAAATATAACCATGTATATTTTTCTGAGTTAAAATTAAATCAAAATTAGCTATGGTTTTATAGTTTTGTCTTCCTTTTAATTTTTATTATTTTTTAATTATATTATTTAATTACTTTTTATCTAATTTGATTTCACCCCTTATTTAATTGGATTGATATATAGGTGTATTTTTAATTTTCCAAAACAAATATATATTTTGTAAATAGCCATTAAGCATTATAATGTACTTAATATAGAAAGACTACTCGAGATAAAAAAAAGACTATTTTTGTGTATTTAAACAATTCAACTACCAAAACTTGGATGAAAGTTTATGTGGAAAATCAGTTTATAAATAGGTTATCAGCAAAACAAAAACATTAAAAAATTAGGGAGCGGTATTTAACTAAAACAATGTTAGAAAATAAATAAATATAGTGTTATGAATTGCAATAAATTGTTTGACTATTTTACATTTACCTAATTTACAGTGTTATTTAAATATCATTACGAAATATATATGCTTTTAAAAATTCAAGTTATAGTGAATGCGAAAAAAAATCTATCTTTTTGTATTATAAAAAGTTTTATCAAACATTCATATAAAACAAAAAAAATTCATCAAAAAGAGATGGGGAAAAGAGTAAAAAAAAGAACTAAAAAAAAAGAAAAAAAGAAATTGGATGAGTAAAAATAAGGCTAAAATGGGAAATATTGCATAAAATACAAACATGTTTTTTTGTAGAGATATTTGCAAATATTTTTTTCTTAGTTATTGGACCTAATTTTTTTTAAAATTAATTTATACCTTTTCGAAAAAAGAGGCTAAAATGAGTCTTTTCCGAAGCTTATAATTAAAATGGTGCACATAAAATAAAAATTGTTATATGAGCACAACTTTTTCAGAACTATAATCAACTTTTTTATTTCTAAAATATCAACTGGTATTACCTTTCTACAATTAGTAATCATCTAACATCTCAAAACAATTGTTGTCACTTTTAAATATATGTCAATTATGTTGAAAGAAATAAATGTCCTGAAAAACTGTTATCACTTATAACTACCACGTATAAATCTTTTAAGAACTGTTGTCACTTATTACTATCAATTTTGTCGAGAGAAATGAATCATCAGCGAAAAATTTCCTTATGAACTAAAATTAAAATAAGGCTTTATAATTTTCTTTTCTTTGAATATTACATTGAATTAAAAGGTAAATTTTAAAAATTAAGCTTTATATGAAATCAAAGTTAACAATAAATATCTTATATGACAGTGAACATCTAAATTTTTATGTCAAGTTTACAATACTGGAAAAGAAAACAGGTGGTTTATCCTTCATATTTCTTCGTATTTAACTAAAGTTAGTGACAACTATGATTCGTCTCTTTTTTTATTCTTCTAACCCCAAGCGATGCAACCGTCAAAGCTATACAACTTATCTGCGAGTGAAAAATGTAGGAGAGACATATTTTCTCGTTAGCATTTGGTGCATTGATGCATAAAATGTAAAACTTTGTGAATGATAAAAACATTAAATTTTGCTAAAAGTTTTACGTAAGTCTAGATATTTTTAAGCGATCAAGACGACATATAGTCTATCATCTTTATCCTGAAAAACTATAATATAATTTTATGTCGTGTGCTACGTTACTATAGAGCCATGGTCTTTCTCCTTTGCGCCAATCATTTGAGAGAAACATGATATTCGTTCTTTCATTCGTCCTCATAGTTTACATACCGAAAATTTTGATCAGAATAGGAAACAAGTCTATCGTCAACTTTCTTTATGTCACTGAAAAGTTTTAAGGTATTTTTTGGAGGGATGCTGCTTGTCTATCAAAATATGAGGGTCTAGTATAAACCGATAAATAAACGTAGATGGCTTTGAAGAAGTCCATCCAAAATATGAAGATATAAAAGCAAAACAAAATTCCTATATTTCTAACCACTTAAAGACTACAGTAATTGTGTTAAGGTTTCTTTTTCTCGGCATAGACTCTAGCACCTCGCGAGTGGGGCAACAATAGTCAGAGACAATGCGCATCTTGGTGTGTTTACACTTAAGGAATGACTCGTTTGTCTCAACAGAGTGCCCAACAGAAGTTCCTAGTCGATTCACAACATTTTCGTTCGATAGGAAGATAATGTATTTGTAAGGGTTGAAATGCAAAATCAGATCGAATGATTATACCTATTTTACAATGTTTAGTGTGCTAATAGTAATATGGCATGCCCATTTTACATCAGTAAGGATCTAGTAGATATGTCTTTCTTATGGTTTTGGCTCGAATTAGGATGATAGCTAAGCAAAGGTAAGTATGTTGAATTTAATCTCTATATGTTGGTATTTATGTATGGAGAAAACCGAAGAGGCCCCGAGACAATGTTCCAAACGACAAAGGTAAGTTTTCGCATTTTCAAACATTTTTTTCATTCTTTGGTTTTCTTTACTCGAGAAACGCAAGAACCCAATTCTAGGGAAGTTCACTATTTTGCCATTTTAACTGGATGTTTACTTATTTATTTGCAGGGTTTTAACGTTCTTTTGACGTTTAGAGGTAGTTTTCTTGTATTTTTGATTTTTAGGGACTAAACAGGTTAAAACATCAAAAGGATGGAGAACCATGCTAAATGGACCTCATTCATATTTTAAGGAACGTTTCAAGGATAAATCGAGAATGGAGAAACTCAAACGCTTGAGTTTTGTATCTTAACAATCTAGACATATTTTTAACATCAGAAAGAACAACTTTAACGTAAGTCTTTCCCTCAATAGTTCGAGATGAAATTGGAACAACTTTAACGCTAATTCTTGAGGACTTTGGATTAGCGTTCGTGAATTGCCCATCGGCAATG
>OVAN01015988.1:0-10913 GCA_900406275.1 Anastatica hierochuntica
TTCCATGTCTCACTGGGTGATTCCCCTGTCACTCACCCCTCTCTTTCCCTCACCCCTCCCCCTTTTTTTCCCTGCAGGTGAGTATGACGAGCAGCTGAATGGATGACGGAGGGACTGGATTGTTCGTTTTCGGGACCGGGTTTTTATTTAAATTGTTTTCCATGGCTTGACTCGATTTTAGTTTCTTTTAGACTCGTTATGTTTCTTTTTCTGCGGGCTAGAAGNTTGTTTCTTTTTCTGCGGGCTAGAATACTCTATTCACATATGGAGCTCTGCCTAGCAACAAGATGGATTTATCCTTGTGATGGATTATTTAAACTCGAATTTGATTTAAGAATTTTATTAGAAATGCTCTGGGAGATTGTTTGAGAAAGAGAAGTTAGTTAGAGAAGATAACAGATCCGGGAGGGACCCTGATCTGGTGAACCGGGGTGTTACAGAATCAGTCCAAGCCATATAATATAAAACCTTGTTCATAGAAAACTCAGGTGGCTCAAAGGAAACAATTCAAGTGTCAATTTTGTAATGGTTCAGAGGAAACAATTTCTGAATGGCTACAATATTTCTTGCAGTTGGTTGCATTTCTTAACATAATTAGCTCATTAAAGGCTTGAAGTAATAAAATAATTTGTGGCAAAAGAAAGACATGAGACATTTCTATGCAAATATCTTTTTTTTTTATCATAAACCTGAAATATTTCTTTATTTTTGGTTCGGTCACGAGGATCTACCTGTTATACGTTATGCACAAAACAAATAAAGCACACATGAAAGTAACAACACAAAGCGAAAAGTATTGTTGTTGTCTCTGAGATCAGAGCGAAGATACCTTTAGCCTAAGGGGTCAATTGACCCATATAAATTTTAACCAATCCTTCATATGAGTTTTACTGATAATTATAATGACCCCAATCAAAGAAACAATCAAAACATATACAAAAGAAAACTTACTTGAATTTGGTTTAAAGGTTAATAACCAATAACCGTAACTTTCATAACATTTATGATTAAGTTAAGAATTTATCGAAAACATTCTTTTCTTTTTCAATAAACACATTTCTGTTTTTATTATCTTTTGGTGTTTGCAACGATAATAAGTCATAGACAAAAATATTCTGAATAGTTTCATACTGAATCTAGAGTAAAATAATAAAAAGTTTACTTAATTTATTTGATATGTAAAATTTTTATTTTAAAAGAATCATGTAAAAAATTATAATTGTCTTTATCAAAAAAAAATATTATAATTGTCGATTATAGTTTTCTAAGTAGCATATCATATCATATGGTACATGATATATATTCTTTTAGTATATTTTATTTTTTAACTGTTTTTCTTTATTAGATAATTTATTTTGACCCTGGTAATAAAATTTTCTAGCTCTGTCACTGTTGAGATATAGAGAGAGCAATAGGAGCTCCAAAATACAAAGAGACCATCACCAACTCTGTTTTTTCCATCGTCATCTCCTCCACTATACCATTTGTCGGAAGAAAATTCTTGATTGTTGCAATGCTTCTTCTTCTTCTTCTTTTTCTTCTTGTTGTTGTATTATATGGGAAATCATCTTGAAGAAGAAGAAATTCTTCATCAACCCCAACCAAGAAAACAAATTATGATTAAAATTATGTTTGGCAATTGATGTAAGTTGATTTTAGTTTTGTTTAATTAAATTAAATAATCAAAAAATAGAAAACCATCAAACAATCAAATTTTAATAACTAATATGAGAATTCACCTATAAACGACATATATGCAAAAATCAGATAAATTACTTCTCTTTTAATATATAGTTGGGTAGGATTTTAAAGAAAATATAAAAATGATTAAATCATGGATAACTATATTAGATAGCCTAAACGACTATTATTTACTTTTTAATCATTCTAAAAGACAAAATTACACTTTTTACCCCTAATTTTGGTTCAGAAGGGGAATTTTTTTATAAAATGCTCCAATAATTTATTTATATTTTTCCTTCTCTAAAAACCCAAAAAAATTTCGGTGGGATTTCCACTCAATACACCTTTAAATCATTAATTTTGTTTAAGGAAGTGCCTTTAGGTTAAGTGGTTAAAGGTTCACCTCTGCGGCCACTCCACCGGAGTTCACTCTACTAAGTCGTATTGCCACGCGTAGTAGGATTATTTGGCTATGAATCGGACCTTGTCGATCCAATTGATGACAAAAAAATCATTAATTCTTTTTTTTCTCATTAGTATCCGAATTTCCTAGATAATAGTAAAACACTCTCATTCTCTTCTTTTTGTTTTGTCCATCTGAGATAGGCGGCACCGCACCCCGCGCGCCACCTTTAGACACCTTCGCGACCTGAATCACCCCTTCAGTAGCCAACACATCAGTCACAGCAGCCCGAACCACTTCAGTTCCACTCTCACCCACCAAACTAGTCGTAACAACAGCCCCCCACATTAGAGTCCGTAGCAGCCTCCAAAACCACACTCTCTACGGACTTTGCCCCCGTTTCCACGAAGACACGAACAAACAGCTGCTGATTCTCATTCTCTGGGATCGATTCCAGCGGTCCCAACGGAACCAGTTCCCCATCTTCAATCAGCAGGTCGTCCTCTTGGACCATAGCATCATCCATGGTGACAGACTTTTACCCGGTAACCCCGTCCTCTTCCAGAGCAATATTTTTACCTTTATCAGCCCCGTTAGCCCGACCTGGCTGCTCCAAACTCCCCTCAGCCACCCCAGCAGCCTCCGACCCCGCACCGGCAGCATACAAAGGCTGCGGCCAAGTTGACGGGTGTCGTCTCGGAGCATACATTTTATTCCCGCCATGAGCCCTGCTCTCTTTAGATTTAAAACGAGAATTACCACCCTTATGCCCCTGGGAACTAGACGGTCTACTCCTTACACCATCATCATCGCGACGTCGTACCTTATCAGCATATGTCTCGATTCCAGCCCGATTATCATCCAGCCGACTCTTATAACGTCCATCGCGACCCCGCAGATCATGGTCCAAACTCTCCACCAATTCCATATCTAAAGCCCGCTTTACCGGGAGCTTAGCCAAACCCTCTCGTATATCTCCTTCTCTCTTATTGCCACCTCGGGTATAACCAAGTGACACCTTATCCTGCTGGTAACGCTCATTCTCCACCAGCTCTGGGCAAACCGTTGAGTCATGAGAAAGTAGAAAGCAGTTCTCACAGTACCCGAATAGCTTGTCATACTTCAGCCCCACCTGGATCTCCTCACCATGCTCGAAGGGCACCATCAAAGTGAAGACCAAAGGCTTGCAGCCATCAATAGTGACCAAGACACTACCTGAATCCGCATCCACTTCCTTAACAACCCCGATTGCGTTACCCACAGCCCTCACAGTATCCTCCTCCCAGAGATGCATTGGGATATCTTGGATTTTCACCCAGAATGTTATGGCCGACGGGTATGTAGACAACACAACCGGTTCCCACCTGACCAAGGAAACCATCCATCCATCAAAATTGTATGGTCCATACGCCAAAACCTCCTGAATATCATGCTCTGATAGGAAGTTAAATTGAAATTTTCCATTACCAAGATCCCCTCCTTCGACTTTCCCTTCAAGTTGCCAAATCTTTGGGAGATTAAGAAAGTAGATTCTCCATTCTCTGGACACTAGGATTCATCAGCCTCCCTATCAGAGTTAAAGAAAACTGATGAACCCTACGAGCAATGGAAGTCTTCGATAGCTTAACCACCTCTGTCCTGACCACACCTTTACCCTTGTTTAAACCCAACTGAGCCATTATGACAGCCAAAGCAGAATCCCAGAATAACCAGAAGAAACACTTGAAACCACAGCCCTCACTGACTCGAACTGAGAAGCAAAGACAAAAACCAGAGAAGCAGTCGTGTGAAAGATGATGTTGATGAACTGGTAAACCCAATGAATATAAAGGAGAAGCCAAGATCTCTGCCATTACCAAGAGTAGCCAAAGTGGCGTGAATGCCAGACCCATGGAAAAGGAAAGAACCATATTATGATGATTCACGAAATCAGGAGAGGATCTGCGATTACACCCAAATCTCAGCCTTTCCTTACACAAGAAATTGAGAAGAATGAAAAGAACTAGAATAAGAAACATTCCTAGATACACCATCGCAAGAGATCTCCACCATTGAATGCCTTGAAAAGATATCGATTCTCTGCTCTAGCTCATCCACAACAGCCCCAAAACTCCATTAATCCCCTGATATTCCGAGATCCACCGCCGATTAGAAATCTGAGTCAATCCAAAAGAAAATCCTACAAATAACACCCTCTCTGTCCCCCAACACTCACGCTCGTCCCCGATCGAATACCAGTCGCCTACGAACCGCCGCCATAGACCCCGAAAAACCATGAGCCGCCTTCGATTAACCACTGTCCTCCGCCCGCCGCCACCCACGTTAGGGTTTCACAATCGCCATCGCCATCGTCTCGATTAATATTTACCTCCCTTTTTTTTTTAAATGTTATTTTAGACTTTAACTTTTATTTTATTTTAAAAGTCGTTTTATATTTTCAATTCAAATGTTTGTAAAAATTTCTATCTTTACCTCTCTTTTTTTTAAACTCATTTAGGCATATCAAATAAAGTGTATTAGATACGGGTGATTTCTATAGATTTTTTGTTCTTAGAAATGTTTTTTTGCTTAGCACTCTCTCTTTCAGAAAGAGGCTCTCATCCAGCCTATCAGAGTGGAGCAAACCTCCGAAAGGAATGCTTCCTTGTCGGTCAGACGGTGAAAATGGAAGTTTTCCATATCCAGACGGCGAAACTTGCCGATTTTGATTTCTTTTTTCCTTTTGATCAACCATTTACAGAGCAATTACAGGAAGTGGGATTCTCTTACCCTTATTTGTGGATCTGCAACGGTGGTGGACAATTACTTTCTCAACTCTATCTTTTGTGGTGGAATCTCCAACCTCTGTTCTTGTTACTCATGGAATTTGTTCTCAATCGTGCGTTACAATCAATGAGCCTTGAAGAAGACGTACCCATAGACATACCGGATGACGAAAGCTACATGACCCTGGACCGTAGCTCTATGAGCTTGATAGGTCGGTACTTGAATCCAGACTGTCAAAACATGGCGAGAATGTTGAGCTTTATGCCTCAAATCTAGAAGATTTACGAGAGGGTTCGAGGGATAGCTCTATCTGCGGAGAGCTTTCCGTTTGTGTTTTAGCTTGAATCAGATATTAGAATAGTTATGAAACATGGTTTTTGGACTTTCGATGACTGGGGCATGGTGCTCGATAGATGGGTGGAATCACCACCAAGAGATTTTCTGAAAAAAGCCGATGTTTGGATAAGAATACATAATATCCCCGTCAACTATCTCACTTTGAAGACAATCAGAACCATTGCCTCTGCTATTGGTTATGTGAAAGTGATGGAGTTTGATCCGGACAAACCTCACTTACTAAAGTACGTAAGAGCATTGGTTAATATGGATCTTGAGCAACCTCTAAGAGAGTTCAAAACGATAAACTTAAGGAATGGAGGTACTGCTCGAGTGGAAATTGAGTATGAACGGGTCCGTAAGAAATGTTTCCACTATTTGCGATAATAATCATTCCCATAATTAAAATATCTTCGTCTAAAAAGAAGACTATTGTGTCCTTCTCGTGCCTTCCATCAACTGCGCGCACGGATCCACCCATGCGCGAGTTTATTATTTTCAAGTCCGCTCAAACTTTCTTTGGGCCTGTGTAAAAAGAAAATATTGGGCCCGAATGCCAACGATTTCAAAGCCCACATAGTAGAGGGTAGAGCCATAGAAGACTGAGTCAAGGGAATGAGACAGTTCCGAGATCTGGCCCGGAGATTTCGGAGTTGGTTGATCAAAGAGTTCAAGACCCTGCGACTATCTAAAAAGAGAGGAGGCTATGACGACGAAATCTTTTTTCGGCTAAAAAGAAATCATTGACCTAAAGAAAAAAACCCAAAAATTATCTTTTCTCTGTAATCATCAATTGTCTTTTATTTCTTTCAAAACCAAGTAAACCTCAAAACAATATCAATAAACTTGATTGGATCAACTATCTCAAAGTTCAAACGAGATTTTTTCTGCGGTAATTTTTCTCATCCTTACCTTCCAAACAAATCTAAGTGTCGGATTATACATTCACATTTTGGCGCCGTCTGTGGAGAAGAACCATTGAATCCCTGACTCCGTAACTAGAGATGGATCAAACAAACCAAGATCAAAATCAACTGGAGTTCGCTTTCTTCACACCGAGCCCCAGCTCACCGAACGGGGCAGGATCCGATTCCCCAATCTTAAAGCCTTGTTGCTCCGATGCCCTAAACGAGCCTCAACCCATGGCGGAGGCTCAACCCAATCTTGTAAATACAAGAACAACATCTCAAAGGCTTTACAACGACTTTAACCCGAGACATTCGACTCTCAAGGAACCCAAACAACAGGCTTCCATCGGATATCTGCCTCTAGCGCAAGCCACGAATCAGGTTTCGACACAACTGTCTGAGATCCGTCAGATGATGCTGCAGTTAGTGAACAGAACCGAGGACAACGAGCGCTTGGTTCACCAGTTGGCATCTCGACAGTATCAATACGATCAACAAAATTAAGGAGGCAACAAGGTCTTTAACTCTGGTGTCATAGCCTCAGCAACGTCGAGGTTCTGGAGTTACTGTGAGGGACCGCATGTCCAATCCCTCTTTGCCTCGAGGTCGCTTGGAGTTCTTCCTTAGTACCAAGTATCTGGAGGTCACGAAACACCCTTCCAAACCCCTGCTTCAGGAACTGTCCAAGTATTCAATCCTCTAGCTACCGTAGCTATGGGAACTAACGTCGCGAGTACGAGCGCGATATCTGCTCAAGTCCCACATCAGGTACCTGAGCAGAATCATCATCTTCCTCCACCGCCACCTATATCTAGGGCATGAGTAGATGCCATGATCCCATTTGGTGGCAGAACCTCTGCCTCGGTTCATCAGGCTCATAACCGAAACTTCGATCTTGGGAATCAGGTCCCGCTAGACGTTGGACCCATGACGTACGCAAGTTCTCCTACTGACCACTCTCCCTCAAGAGCTCAGCAGATCAATCCAGTTTTCCGAGAGGGGCCCAACTCTCTCTCTACCTAGGAAACAATTAAACGTGGTTCCCATTTTAGCCATCTAATCGCGTACAGCTTGATAACTCGGTTCCCTCTCATTTAGATGAACCCAAGGCTATCCGAAGATACATGGAAAGAACCCATGCAACACTCGAAAAGTTGAATGCTAAGGTTCATAGGGCCACAAGCTTAGCTCCCGAAATCGATAATCGAAGAAACTCTTGGAACTCCGTTTATGGACAGGATTGCGAATTCTTATATCAGAAATATGAGAAAATTTTGGATTCCCGAGTATGACGAAACCTCGGATCCAAAAGCTCACCTCAAAGCCTTCAGGCTAGTTATTGTCAAAGCTCACTTCACTTGTGAGGAGTGTGAGGCCGAATACTGTCGAACCTTTGCCAAGAACTTAAAAGGGGCAGCTCTAGAATGGTACTCAGGCCTTGCGCCTAACTCGATCGATAGCTTTGATTAGCTAAATAACGCTTTCATAAAACAATACTTAATGCACATCAAGAAACAGGTTTCTGAAGTAGACCTTTGGAAAGTTAGACAAGGATTTGGGGACACACTCAGGCTTTATATAGATAAATTCATAGCGGTGAGAACCAAAATTTTGAATCCTAACGATCAGGTATCCATTGAAGCCCTACGAAGAGGTCTTTGGTACCGATCAAAATTTTGGTCCGAATTAACCATTAATCCCCTTCCAATAATCAAAGATGCAACACATAGAGCATCACGGTTCATCACCTTGGAGTAGGAAATCGCAGCAATGGATAAGATCCACAAAAAACCTGAGAACCCTCCGAAGGCTTACTCCTAGGAAGCCAGGGGGACTACCAAAAAAGGTAACCCCCGAAACAGTCAAAGTTAGGGTGAGCATTATTACGCTGTTGACCGAACACAACAAGAGAAACCTGTTGTGGCAACGAAACAAGGCCTCCTGGACTAAATCATTTGACGAGAACAAATTTTTCTCTTACCATGAAAGAAAAGGCCATTCTATAGAGGAATACAGGGACCTCCAATGTCAGTTAGCTGCGAAATTAACTCCTGGAGAAATTAAAGACTTTGAGCTCAAGAAACCAACTCCTTTTCAGAAGAGCCCCAAGGGAAGCCTCGCCTCCAAAGCGAGACAGGTTAACCAAAAGGAACATTGATTCGCCACTATCAACTCCCAAGATAAGGGTTGACATGATCCTCAAAGAGCTCCCTCATGGAAAGAGCCTTTGAACCTGCGCTCAATCCCTTCTTCCGGAAGGCACGGTATCTGCTCTATTTGAAAAGGCTCTAAGCTCATAGCCCTCTAACACGAGGGTAGATTACATCCTTGGAGGATCCGACATCTGTCGAGACAACGTGAACTCAATCAAAGATCACCTGCGCAAGACAAAATCATCTACTCAAATGAAACCTCCCGCACAGGAATGTAATACTAAAATCTCCTTTTGGGAAAGCGAAACACACGATCTCGATAGACCACATGATGACGCTCTAGTTGTCACTCTCTATGTCGCAGGATATGAGGTACCTAAGTTGATGGTTGACACTGGAAGCTTCGTAGACCTTATATTTACAATGCCCTAAAAGGGATTGAGATAGATGATTACGAGATTACTGAGGAGAAAACTAACCTGGTAGGTGTTGGGAGTAATTTATGCCATGGGAATTCTCCCAGGCTTAGATGGAGTACAACAGTAAGACCTCAAGACAGGGTGATGTGATAATGGCCAACAACCATGAGGTCTCGGAGAACGCGGACGAACAACTGGATCCAGAAAACACCTTAGGCGAATCATCCGGTCCAATGACTCGATCTAAGACGCAACATCTCAACTGTGCCGTTAAAGAACTTATCCGACATGATCCGGACAACTTAGGGAGTGCTTATTCGATCGCATTGATCGTGATTCAAGCCTCTGAAAGCCGTCATTAATGGAGATGTCGGGTCTTGCACTCTTTTCCCTTCTCTCGGTTTTGTCCCACCGGGTTTTCCGAGAAAGGTTTTTAACGAGGCAAGTCCCGAGACTATTTCCCGAGCCCATTAATGACAAAGGGCCCACGTTTTGAAGACCAAGAAGACTAATAAAATGCTGCCCAATGCATGGTGAATTAGTTGTAGTCTTTCTTGGAAATTGTTATCTATTTAATGTTTTCCATTTAATGAGGGTGCTTCCTACCTAACTCGTTTCCTATATAAGGAGGACCTCTCTTCATTTGTAAACCATCCAAAATTTTTAAGAACTTTCTCTCTCTTTTGTTTCTCTCTCTAGAATCAAAAGAAACTTAGCACTTTAGGAATTTCTTCCTTAGTGAATCTAAGCCGAAAGACTGAGAGCTTTCCACACTTCTTCGGAAGTTTCAAACGATCCATGTGTTGGGAGTAATTTAGGCCATGGAAATTCTCCCAGGCTTAGATGGAGTACAACGGTAAGACCTCGAAGCAGGGAAATGCCCAGAAGCAGGAAGCCAGACGATGTTGCATAGTCAGAAGCATGAAGTCAGACGACCTTGCATAGCCGGAAGCCAAAAGCCGGAAGACTGCCGACCACCTACTCTTTCTTGTTTTTACCATTTAAATTAGCAGATAATGATGTGTATTATGTAGATAAAGATGCATATATTTTATAGATAATCATGATATATCTAATTCTTGGAGGGATAATCATGAACTCCATGTATAAATATAAAGCTTAAGGGCAAAACGTGGACACATGAAACCCTAGGTTAAGAAATCAGTACAACACTTGCCTTTTTTACAATTATCGATCTTAAAGCTCATAACAACTTCAAATTACCTTTGTAAAGTGTTCACTGACCTCCAGCTTCCGTAGTGCTTACAAAGAACGACCAAAATCACCCGTAACACCATGCATCGTCGTTCGGATTCATGTTCTCGCTGTCACGAGTAATCGAGTTATCTTCGATTTACTTCATGTTCAGATTCTTCCAATAATTGACCATTCGACCTCTACTTCGTTCCATCTTATCCGAACGTCCGTTCTTCCCGAACGTTCGTTCATCCATCCACTTTAACTCGAAAACGTCCATTCTCATCCGAACGTCCGTTGCTCCATCCGGACGTCCGTTCCCCCACGCATCGATCCATCCAACCGTTTTTACACCCATATCCGGACGTGTCTAACCCTTAAACCGTTCAAGTCTTCCGCTACCATTCTCTCAACCATTGATGTGTTCATAATTTAATACATATTTAACATCAATTAGTATGTGTTTTAGTTACATTTAGATTGTATATAATGCATTTAAGTGTTAGAATTCATAAAGTTTCTAAGCTGAGTCTAGTTTAGGATTTTCGTCTTTGCATTGCATTCTTTTGCATTTGTAGGTACAACCTTTGGATGAGCAACTTGAGAGCTTGGGATGATGGATTCTTGATGCTTAAATGGTGAAGAAACAAAGAGAATTAAGAGCCAAGTGGAAGTGGAGAAGAGAGTATATGCAAATAATACGCCATTGTGACGGCAATTGAAGGAACAAGAAGAAAAACCTGCAAACGCAACCAGCCATCGACCTCCAGGTCGATGGGAGCTTGCCTAAGGTCGATGGGGTATTGCCTTTACAGATTTCTGACATGTTTTAAGGCTTTTAGGGCTTCCTGTCACCCCCCTTTTAGTATAAATACATCCTCTTAGCCACCAAGAACATTTGTGCTACCTAAACTTGTGTTTTTGTGTGTTCTTGTTGTGTTTCTAAATGATTTAAAGATTTGTAAACACTTTTTACTTAAATCTCTCTAAATCATTAATGTGTTTCTCCTCTCTTTAGATCTATTGTTCTTCTTTGTTCTTCATCTCT
>OVAN01015989.1:0-10912 GCA_900406275.1 Anastatica hierochuntica
CAAAGTTAAGTTGTAACTAGCTAAGGTTTGCTCCTTGTGGTTCGACCCCTAGTACTACGATGACATATCCGTGCACTTGCGGATTGTATTATTGATAAGAAACGGGCATTTATATATTTAAAACTTTCCCCACAACATTGGGCACTCGTGATCTCCTTTGAAATAAGGTTGGTCAGGAGCTCAATGTTGGGTTGGATCTCTTGAGCATAGATCTGGGCACTAACTTCTTCCTTCTTCCTCTGGAACTTTTCTCTGATCGTAGTCAGAATCGCTTCGTAAGCATTCACCATTTCCTTCTTCCCTTTCCTAACAGCTAGACGAGCTTCATTTGCCTTGTTCTCAATAAGTTTTTTATTGACTCCTACCAGGTCAAGAACTTGAGCATCAACAGTCTTTTTGGCACTCTCCAAAGCAATAATCCTATTATTCTTGACCTGAAGATCCAGGCATAGATCCACATTCTTCCCTTCTAATAGATTCATTTGGGACTTCAGCTCCTCAACCTGAGCTTGAAGTCTTGTAGCTTGGGACCTAAATTGGTCAAGTTGGGCCTTGGTCTCCAAGAAGGTTGACTTTACATCTTCCAACTCTTTAGAATCGGGAAAGCCCCGGAACTGATCTTCATACTCAAGAAACGACTTGTTAAAAGCATTTGCTAACTGCACATGTTAAAAGGAAATCAGAAATCTAAAGGTGAGTTGACTGAGTTCCATCAAAGAGGTCAAGAAATTTGTGTACCTAGCCTAGGTGGTACACAACATCTACATAACCTCTGCTGTTGGATAAACTGTTGATAGCCGGAAAAGAGCATCCCACCTGCTTCATGTAACGCATTAATGCAGCCAAACCCCAGGCATTGTCCAACACAGACACAGGTTTGGAATGGGTGAAGCTCCAAGAGCCTTGACCACTTCTTGGGGTTGAGGGAGCAGACTTATAAGATTTATCACTAGAATCATATCTCGCCCATTTAAACGGGGGAAGCTCAGTCTCTCCCCCACCTCTTGAGGTCACGGGGCTAGGCTCACGGTTGCGAGAGAGCTCATCATCAGTAGCAACCAAAGGTCTCTCAGTAAGGACAATGTCAAGGTCACCTGTTGGGTCATCAACTACTCCTTTCCCAGAAGCCTGGGGGAGATCCTTCACAGTCGTTATAGGAACCACAGCTTGAGGCCCCTTTGATGATCCATCATCAAGGACCTCTCTGATGGTGTCCCTGAAAGAGTCGGCTAGGACCTTGTCACTGGTACTTCCACGAGAGCGAGAGCTCCCGAACTGCCTTCCTTGCCTGGACCTGGCTTCCATCGATCGAAATGACGGTTGAAGGGGCATTCTTCCTACTGTCTCAGAGGTACCGGCTCCGATCGAAACCTCAACAGGAGTAACTTCTCCTGAAACTTCTTACAAAAAACACGCATTTATCAGTCAAATGAGTAAAAGTAAGTAGAGGTAAAACATCAGTGATACCATCAAACCTTCTAGATTGATGACTGGAAAGAGGATAGGTGGATTAATGTTATACTTCTAAGGAAACCTGACTCTGTCAATCCGATCAGCCGGATAAGAGGTCCAGGTAGCAGGGTTTTGTTTGAGTTTCCTAACTAGAGCTCTAGCAAATTTAGCAGCAAGCTGAGGAAAATCTAAAGAGCCTATCGAGGGACGTAAAAGGCGACCTCAAAGGATAGTGGTAGGATCAATTTTGACAAAGAAAAATTTCCTACGCCAGTTCTCGTCATTAACAGAGAACTTGAATACACCATAACCAGGTCTCGCCGGCAGATAATAAGTTCCTCCAGCTCCTTTTGTCAAAGGACTCTCCTTCATCATATACAAGCTTAACAGCTCTTTGAGGCTAAAATCAATACCTTCTTCCCTAGATCTCACTATCATGACTAAAACGACTCTAATCACAGAAGGACAAAGTTGTGGAAGGGAGAGATTAAAATGGTCTAGAAGATCTAATAAGAGATCAGGAAGGGGAAACCTAAGATGACATTTGGTGATGTAGTGCTCGTGCATGTAGAACCATCCTACGAGAGTGTCTTCAGGCATCTCTATTGGGACGCAGAGTTTAGCGAGATTCTTAGGGGCACACGCCTGAGCCATAAGATTCACTACCTCTTGACTTTCTAAGGTGGAGGTTTGATGAGGCTCGAAAGAAGAATGGCCCTCCTTAACCGGAACCAGAGATTTCTTGACAATCTCTGTCTTGAGCACCACAGCAGCCGCCTTATCGATCATTCTGGGTTTGGGGTTTTTCCTTTTGCCATCTCTTTTGGGGACCTTAGAGCCACCAACGTCGTCTTTTTGTTGATCCATTCGAAAGAGGAAAGGCGAATTGAGGTACTAAGTGAGGGAATTGTAAAAGCCCTAACAGGATCCTAGTTTGGGAGAATTTTATGTGTCGTTTCTTAAAAATGAGAAGATGAAGCGTAAAGAAAAGAAAAGAGAGAGAAAGAGAAACCACCTGATTCATCGTGGTCACGGTGCAAAGTAGAGGGAAGAGGCAGTTAATGAGGCAGGTTTATATCAAATCACGAAGCACAATTGTCAAGGTTAACCTCTTCGTCTCCCCACCTGCTTGAGCCGTCGGATCAGTGAGAGTTAATCGCAACCGTTGATTTCAAGAGAAAGAAATCTCAGGGAAAGAGATTTGATACTATTGACAGTTGTAACAATAAACGATCCGGAGAAGATTCACGCATCGCACCTCCCAAGGTCTCGGTCAGATGCTAGGGGGAACTGTTGGACCCAGATTCGTTCAGCCCATTAAAGCAAAGACAGAGGCCTTTATGCCAATTAGAGAGTTGGCGAGAATGAGAGGAGAATTAGTCAAGAGAGGTTTCGAGATTTGGGGGATCCTGGAGGTACCGGAGAAGGTGGAAAAGAAATATAAAATCAGAGGGGAGATCTTGAGAGGAGTAGGTTTCAAAAAATTGGCGAAATCTAAATTCTCTTTTGTAATCTCATTTTTAGCATTCTTTAAAACAATCTGTAACAATCTTCGATTCGATCAATGAAATAGAGTGTTCATCTAAAGTCCTAAAGGGATTCAACCCACAAACCCTCTCTCCTTGCTAATTAATCTTCATAAACTTCCTTTGCGTGAGGTTTAGCCCTCACATTTGAGTAACACTTTGGTAGTTGAATGATTTTTGAGTTTAAAGTCTGTTTTTTTGGGTACCTATGAAATTGTGTTATAAGTAGGAACGAGCCTCTTCTTTTTCTTCTTCTATTACCATCTCTCTCTTCTTGTACGGACTAAATCCTCTTGAATTGACTTAGAGTTTGTTCTTCTGAGCTCGAAAAACGTAGACCTCTCGCTATGGTTAAACTCCTGTTAACATATGAATGTTTCGGGTTGTGAGTTCTTGTCTGTGTGTCTTGTATCATCCACTGAACCAGAGTTTGATCCAGTCGATGATCCTTAATTTTGGACAACCTTTCCTGAATTTAAACATTTGTTTTCCAGATCTTTTTGCTTAGGAGGGACTAGTATCCAACAGCAAAAGAGTTCTTCTTTTGTGTTTCCTATAATGGGTAATGTTTCTTATCATGTGAGTTTTCGTGTTAATGGCTGAATTGGGGATTGACAATAAGTTGAAGTTGTTAGAGAAGAGGACATGCCTGCATCAGATACCGAAACTGTTTTTCAAAAGAGTTTCAGACTTTGCTTCGTTGGTTCCTTAATCGAGATCTTTCTGTTGAAGAGCCTCTCTATTGGAAACAACTGCAGCTTTTGTAGACATTGATCATACAAAGGATATTAAGAATTTAACCATCTAACAGCTGGTACTATTGTTATATCAAACGAATATAAACTCACAGATTGGTTTTCGTTTTAGTCAATTACCAGAGTCTCAAACTCTTCAAGCGCAGTGTAGTTGTTGTATAGTTGGTGGTGATGCAGAAGAAACTGGGGGCAAACATCTATTTGGTGAATTTGAAATGAAGTGAAAACATAGTTCTCTGCTATTTATATTTCTTTTGGAACCCTATTTGCTTCTGGAGTTGCAACTACGCAAGATATTTAACATTAAGAAACGCAAAAACAAAAATAAATAAAAATGAAAATGAAAAGAATTCCTTAAGGTCTCGGTCGGTCTGTTGCTTCTAGAGAAACATTGCTCACTTTTGACAGTAGTCATCTGCAAAATGAAATGCAATGCAATCTTCTAAGACTTAAAACACTTTTTTTAATTCACATCTCAAACTCTTTTTTTTTTAGCTGTCTGATTCAGAAACTAATTTCCTTATCGACATGGCGAGAATTGGTTGACGCGGATTGAAAACGGAAAGTTTTCTTCTTTGGTTGTCTTCTTCACCTGATGAAAAAAGTTGAACCGAAAAATGGAAAAAAAAATATAAAAACAAAGAAAATTTTTTTGATGTGATATGGTCGGAAGCACGTACCAAGGGTAAATACGTTTGTTATTACGTCAAGAATCAAATGAACTGGGAATCTGAAGAAGAATCAATTGAACAAAACCATGTAAGCTTCGGCTCCAGCAATAACACTTGAAGTGTTGTAGAATATTACCTGTTGGTGTACATAGCTTGAGTTTCCCACGGTCTGGTTTAGTTTTTGAAGGCCATAAGAATCCTGAAACAAATTAGTAGAGATTAGGATTCATACACTTCTCCTTGTTAGGGTTTAGGTTTTCCATTAGCTTTAGAATGAACCGTAACTACAGCCCAGTAAAAAGAGTGATATATAAACCATCTAAGCAAACATAAACATAGGCCTAAGCACATGAGGTTAAGTATTAACTTGGCGTCTAGGACAATCTGAGTAATCACCATGGGATTGAATCGATCCGATTGATATTGAATTAATATATTAGAGTCACAAACCTTGGCTCTTTTATCTGAAGTCTCCAACTTCGTCAAGGCCAAGAGCAAATAGTTTGTGTTTCATCATCGATGCGAGGTTGCTTCCATAAGGAAAACATAAAAAAAAAAATTTATATACAGAGAGCTAATCTATGAATATTTTTGAAGAAAAGATACGCGAGCTTACGCTTACCATAGAGTAAGATGGTATGAAGTAACCAAAAATGACCATTTTATACATTAGGGGATCGATAAAGTTGCCAGAAATAAAGTTCGGATCTCCGTTGGATCTAATCGTTTATTAGATAATAAGGTATAGAGATGAGTTATATAGAAAAACATAAAGCAAACACTGCCAATGGATATACTAACCAAAAAGAACCAGTGCTAACTCACGATACTGTTGTGAACATGATTGAAAAAATACAAAAAGAAAGGATTAGTTAAAAGATCCGTGTAATTTGAAACTGTGCATGGATTGAACAAAAAAAACATATGAATTGAAGGAAAAAACACACGAACGCGTCAAGGTTCATAGTAATCAAATAAAACCAAAATACAATTTGTCCCGATTAATTCATAAACCAATTACGTAAACATAAAGTGAATATAACTAATATGTATACAATCAGTCTTTGTACACGATGTATACAAGTTGTGACGATGACGATGTAACTAATTATAATACAAACTTTTTTGTCAACAAACTTTTGAAATCGAAAGAGGTCGAGATTTTGAGTTGTCAAAAACAAAAGAGGCGCAACCTATGTATATAAGTAAATTAGGAACCTAGGTACTTTTTAAGTTTTTAGTATAGAAGGTAACTCCAAATTTTTATTAGAAAAGTAGGTAATTTTTCTCTCTCCAAATTTTTTTCACCATTATACCCTTGTTAAGTTTGTGGGTAAATCGAATATTACCCTATTTTTATGGACAAAAAGTCATGTATTTCCATTGTATTTATAAGTTTTATGGTGGGTATTAAACATAACATACACTTTTATTTTATATATATACAATATACAAGTTTTATAGATAGTTTTATTTGAGTGTATGAGTGAATATGTACCAACATATTGACGAAATAATCATGAACAAAAATACCCATAAAATTTCTTAATGAGAACACATTAATTAAAGTGACCACCCAAATTTTATAAATTTTAATTCACCTAATAAACATTAGTGCTCATTAATCTGGTATTAGTCGAGTAGTTAGATTTGGTTCAAGAAAATGTGTTAGAAAGCGAGTAATTTCGTGGGAATTTTTGGTGGGTAATGAAAATAAAAAAAATATTTGGGTAATTTTGAGATTTGTGCGGGAAATGAAAACTAAACGAAATTGTTTGAGTTTTTGGGTAATTTTGAGTTAATGGGCCAATTGTAACGGACCGAGTAATGTTGAAGGTATTGAAGGACCCATAAAAAATCCAAATTTGTTTCTCTTACCCAAGTTTTGGCGGGAAATAACGTCTTCCAACTCTCGATTAATGAAAATAAATAGGGTTAATTAGTAATTTTCGTGGACACAATAAAAGGGGAAAGTTGGTAAAGTGAAACGCTCCAGGAACCCTAAAATCAGTGACAGAGATGAATTTCGAAGAGAAAGGTGAAAAATTTGAAGAAAAGAATGGAAGGTGTGCAGGTAAGTTTCCACACCGGCTCTGTACACCTGTTTTTCCTATGTTCTTTAGGTATGAAGTCATGATATTCTTTCGTTTTCGTGTCAAGGTTCTATTTTCGTGGTGTTTATGGCGGGGCGGGGGGTTNCGGGTCGGTGGATACTGTATGCAAACGGGGAGTTGGATTTCAAGATTGACATGTCTAGAATGGGTAGGACTATTGATTACTCACCTTTTCAATGTGTGGACGAACTAAAGGAGGGTACTGCTAAGTTATACGGCTTGGATGACTCTGTAGCGTCGGTTGAGTTATCTTATTTGTATGAGAATTCGGCAATGGAGCTGAACACAGACATCGAATTCAGGAAATTTATCTCCCTACATCAATCAAACAATTCATTGAACTTGTTTGTGTCGTTCAAAGAACTTGTTGGCGAGGAATTGGTGTTTCTGAGGACTAAAGAGGTTACGGGTACGGTTAGATGCAGGGTTACCTGTCCTGTTCCTGTTGGACCGTCAAGTATTAGTAGGGATAAGGAGAAGTGTACAAATTATGATATAAACATTTGTGTATCTTGTGGCAGACAGTTGACAAATGTTTGTGCAAATCTAATTTGCGAAGGTGTGTTAGATTAATCTCCTAACTTTGCCTTTGATGGGTAAATGAATGGGTAAATGAATGGTTAGACACTTTAAAAAGGGAGTAAATGCAAGCGACTAAAAGTAATGAATAGTATCATAAAAGTCGAAAATAAAAATCATACAATTGTATCGATATGGTTATTAGGAAACTGTGTTCGTAAATAAGTGATGATAAAGTTAGTACCTTAATATTCCAGTTATATTGTGCATTTGTAAAATATTTGATGTTGTACACCTTAATGTGCACTTTTGAGTACACCTTTCATTAATATGCGTACACCTTACAATAAAAACGAAGTCTCCGTACAAATAGATATTTCGAATACAGTAAGTTGTTTTAGTAGAAGACGAACTATAGAACACCACTTACAAAAACATCAGTCATGTACAACATACAATCATTGCAAAGATACTCACGATATCTATTCTTGTGGAAAACTAGACATTCACGTTTTGGGAATGACATTGATTCCTCCCTGGGGACAATTGATTCTAAAAGGGACACACTCGCGTCGACGCTGGAATATTTAGCTGCAAGTCGCAAAGCTTCTATGTAGATTGCTTCCGGGTTACCCACTGCAATGCAATTTTCAAAAGAAGTCCTACAATAACTAGTTCCTTCCCTTATGTTTGTCCACTGAGTGGCAATTGTAGACAAATTGCACTTACTCAGAACCGCTTGACTATGAACGATAGCATAAGACCGTTTGCCCGCAACCATGAAATCTCCTAGTCGCCACCTTTGGTCTTCACCAACTTTGCCGATGATCTGAGCAAGAATATCGTCTGGAATGTGTGTAAACGACATTTTTTTCTAGGTTCTTAATTATGTGTTGTTTTGGTGAATGTCACTTACTTATTTCGACTTATAAAATGGAATATACGTCGGTTGGTTGTGCAACGGTTAATTTCCGTATTTAATGTTCCATATTAAACGTGGTTGAAAAAAAATTCCTATTTACAATGAAAATTTTTTTCCTTAAGTAACAGAAATCATGTTGCGAGTTACAAGGAAACAAGTTAGTGCAAAATATATCTCGTTGCGATTTACAACCAAATCAATTAATGCGGTGTAGATATTGATGTTATTTACAACCAAACATTTTCTCCACCATAGTACGCGAGGCATATATGTCATGATTTGCAGGAGACTGTATTCAATAAATGTATATCATAAATGTGAACAATAAAAATATTCAAATTGGTTGGATACGTTATTTCTCAATATATCATGAATACCTATAATATATGCGGGTGTACAACTTACTAGTCACACCGTACAGGCGTACACCTTTCTATTAGAGTTCCCTCAGCTTTGCGCACAAGAACAATGTTCATCTATGTAAAACATTATACAATTTTCCTTGGCTTATTAACAGATGCTTGCTTTATGTAGTTGAGTTTACTGTCATATATTATATTTCTCTCCGTTTGTGTGAATTATGTATCTGCGTTGAGTTACTTTGTTTATGTATTGTTAATGTAGTATATATTGTCATTCCTCTCTCTTATTTATTTGACAACCTGTTTTCTCTTCCCTCTTTATATGTCTCATAGCTATTACATTTGTTTCCCGTTTCTCGTTCATTAGTTATACAGGTTTCCTCATTTGTCTCACATTCTCTATAGCATTTCTTGTTCGTGCTATGGACCATTTGCCCTTAGATATTGTTGTGAAGATAGCATTGTGTGCAGCTGAGCGATGCTTTAGTGATGCGAGAGGCCTTTTGTTTAGTTGCAAATCTTTTTTATCTCCTTCTTCATGATCCAAATTTATGTGTCGTCTTCCGTTAACATTCTTGCTTGCAGATGCGCGGTTTGTGAATGTTTCTTCACCGTATCGTCTATTTCTTGAGCATTGTTTTGTGTTTCGAAACCCAGATCCTTTGTATCTTGAAAGTGTTCGGTTTGCTTGCAAGCTTAGTCGTGCAGAGGATGCTCTTGTTGTATTGGAATTTATTCCTTGTCTCTACCGAGGTGCTTTTTTCTTCAGGTTAGTTCTCAAGGTTTGTCTTGGATTTGATGAAGAAGCTCAAGCTCAGATTCCTCTTTACCTTAGCTGACTCTGTTACTGCCCAAGTTTTCTGGAATATTATACACATTGGACCGGTTAAAGTTCGGTCTCATGCTGACACATGGTCGTACTCGCCGGTACCTGATTGTATTACTTTTGGTTGTACGATCAGCAACCGTTGTTCTCAATGTTTTTATATTGGTACTCTGTAATGTTTTTGGTTTTGTGTTAGCTTAACTTTCAGGTTTGTTTGGGTTGGTGTATGTGATCTGTTTTCAACTTATTGTTATTGGTGTATGTGATCTGTGTTTCAGCATATTACTAATTATCTTTTTATTTTTGTTGTTTTGTTCATTACTACATACGTTCTTCTTTTTGCTTTCATATCAGCCATAACTTTTGGCTTCTTATAAACATCAACTCTCTGCCTTTAATAGTATGTTTACGAGAAGCTTCCTCTTGCTCATTTAAGAAAGAAGTTAATTGTTTTCTACCTGTCAACTTCTCAATCCTATCCATTTAAGTGGCATTGTTACTCTTTACTTTTACTCTTACTTTGTGAACTTGTTACAGGCGTACACCTTTCATGAAACCCGCGTACACCTATCGAAAATATACGAACTTCAATACAATTAATTGTAAACAGCACTGTTTTGAATAAATTAAATGGATTTAGGAGGTACAAATCAAAGTTGATTAAAAACATAACAACACTTTTATCAAAGGAATCCATAAATATCTCTTGCGGTTCGAATCAAGATGCACTCGTTACAGAAGGGCTCCTCATATAAGATGCACTCTATGACGCATTCAGGCCATTGAACAACGTCGCCGTCGGGATATTGAAAACGATCACATATGCCTGAAGGTCGGAACCACCTCAATTCCCACTTCAAACGACCACACGCTTGACTGATATGTTGGGAGTTGAGTGGGGCGTGGTTGACAGCATACATTTGGAAAAAATGGCTTGCCGTCGAAGGATTTCCAAGGCAAACATGGAAGATTCCTAATGCAAGTACGGACCCCCGTGGGAAGGTGTATTCTGTTTAAGGAGTTCGGCAGCTCCAGCTACGTCAGCACCCTCAGTTGCTAACCGTAGATACTCGTAGTACACAACCATTAGGTTACGAGACACCAAACATTTCTCGAAGAACCCTCGAATTCGTGATTCCGGTTGGATCTCGTAACTGTAATCACAAACATGATGAAGTTCGCATGTCTGGAGGACTTCATCTGTGTCGACAAGATTGTAACTCTGTTTTCCAGCGACGACAAATGGTTTGAGGTAGATAGCGGATTGTACACCAACAAGCATTATTATTCTGCGTAGGATGTAAATCCGGTAGTGGAAACATTTTTTTTACTGCTAAAATTCGTTTTGAAATGGAATGAGTTGAGGGACTTGTTTAAAACTCTTTGAAAACGCATGAAAATAGGTAGTATTTATGGAACTTACTAAAGGGGTAGTTGGGTCGACGTGCACCTTCAATTATTTCTCCATATTTAATGTCCTTAAATGTAGACAACTTTCCACAATAAATATCTCTACATAACTATCGCTATCGCCAGACGACTTGGAGGATATCTAGTTCATTAAATAGCACAATATTCCTTGATCCTTACCGAGAATAATTATACAAGATTTTATTAAAAAAATATTAACTGTCCGTCTTCCGTAAACAGTAGCTTAATTATACCCAAAAAAAACCAAGGATCACTTAAGATCCATCATAATTAGTCGTTTATAATCTAAAGAAAACACTAACATGGATAAAACAAGGGTTAAAAAAGGGTTGTA
>OVAN01015990.1:0-10912 GCA_900406275.1 Anastatica hierochuntica
GAAGGAGACGATGAAATTGAGAAAAAGTCGATATTTTGATGAAAAAACGACCTATTCGTGTATATTAGGTTTACTAAAGATATTCTTAGATTTATGTATATTTAAGATAGATTTAGGAAACTAAATTATTACAACAAGAAAATTTCCTTTTTCCGTTATTAAGGTCTAATACGTGTTCTAGATCGGGTAGAACAATGTATAGTGGATAGATAAGACAATCTGCGTAAGGCGTCACATTGGGTAATAGCCAAAATACGTATTCCAACGTCAGGTAGATCAAAGAGTAATTAGCAGAATATTTATTCTAGCGTTAGGTAGACCAAAGACATATGGCTAGAATACCATCAAACGTATTCTACCAAAATTAGAAATAGAGGAAACTTTTGTTTACGTTATATACCTAAGNTATTATTTACCTATTTATTTTTTATGAAAAATACATAAGTAGTCTTACTTATGTTTTTAATAGTTTACATATTTTTTAAATTTTTTTAAAATTATATTACTATTTTTTCATTTTGTAGGGGTATGAGATGTCAAAAAAGCCAAAATTGCCGAAAATCCTGTTTGGACAAATCCAAGTTGAAAGTGTCCCTTTTTTCTAATTCTCCCTGTTTTTAAAGTCCTAAATAGTCTCCTAGTATTTCTCACAGTCAAAACTCTTCTGTTTTTTGTTAATACGTTACTTTTTCTCACAGCCAAAAAATTATGATTTTTGTTTTTTTTCTTTAAAGTCACAAGGCCTGATTGGTAAAGACTGTGACTATAGGCTGTGGCTGTAAACTTTAAAGACTTTTGACTTTAAAGACTTTTGACCGTAGAGGATATGACGGTTACTTTTAAAATTATTGAAATATGATTGTTACAAAAAAAATTGTAGTAGTTGTGACTTTTATTTTAAATATACTTATTTTAAAATATAAATTATAGTTTAACTTGCATCTTTATTAATATTAAATTTAAAACATAGAATAAATATTTATGCTAATATTATACGAAAAAATTATTTCATGTATTACAAATTATGGTAAATATTAACATCTTTTATAGAAAATATAATTTACACAGAATTTAAATACGAGTTGGAGAGATGATAAAAAAGTGGTGATAAAAAATCTGCTAAATAATTCAAATATAAAATATGTCAATATTAAAGAAATAAGCATATTTTTTTTGTTGAAATTACTTCTTAACTTTGATTTTAGTGGATATTTTTTTGTTAGTTTTGGGTAGATATTTGTATAAATATGATTTACTTAAAATTTTTTAAGATAATTTTTTCATGAAAACATAAGAAGTTTCTATTTAGTAGATATTTTAATTGTACTTTTTTATTCGTCCTATTTTTTATGCAATATATCTTTTATAGTTTATGGAAAAGAAAGATTGTAGGACGTAAGAAAAAAAATATATAAAGATTTTGTTTATTTTTCTTGTTCACATTCAGAATTTTGTGGCTTTTAAAAAAAACAAAGAATTGATTCATAACTGTAAAGCATGACCGTAGGAACTTTAAAAATAAAATTACAGTGTACAACATGATTGAAAAAAAATAACTGTTAACACTGTTAAATGCATTAGCAGCCTTCACAGTTTTAATAGTGAAAACCCCAATCACCCCCACAGTTTTTAAAGTTACAGCCAAAAAATATAACTATGGGGTTGATTATTTGAAACTTTAACTTCAGACTTTTACTGTTAAAATATAGTTATATTTTTTGTCTGTAAGTTTAAAAACTGTGACTTAAAAAAAAACAAAAGTCACAATTATTTGGTTGTGAGAAAAAGTCACGTATTAACAAAGAATAGAAGAGATTTTGACGGTGAAAAATACTAGGAGACTATTTAGGACTTTAAAATATTAAAGTCTTAAAAGTATGATTGGACAAATCATCACTTTAAAAACTAGACATGAAAGTAGAAGTTTCTACAGCCTCAACAAATCACACCTTATATTTTAACAGTAAAAGTTTAAAGTAAAAGTCTCAAACAATCAACCTCCAGATCTATAGGCTTTTGTTGTGACTGTAGACTTTTGCGGTAGGCTTTTGCTGTAGACTTTTATAACTTTTGGCTGTAGAGACTTTAGGCTGTAAAGAATGTGACTATTACTTTTATTACTAATAAAAGTATGACCGTTAATAAAAACTATAAAATATGTGATTGTTAACTTAAATATTTATTTTTATCAAAATTTAATTTATGTAATATTTAAATATTGAAAATTTTTTTTCCAAATATATATATATATATAGAAAATTTAAATTTGGCTGGTTATATAACTATTTTATTTTATATTTTCATGATATAAGTAAATATATTTAAACATTAGAATTTGATTAGTGATATAAAATGGAAATAAATATTATATTATGTGGATAGAGAAAATTATACTATATTTAAAGAGTTATGTGTTGAAAATAAATTGAAAACAACAAATTTAAAAGAAATAATTTACTAAAATAATATATTCTAATTTATAATTTTCTCAAGAATTTTTAAAAGCTATATTTGCATATTTTGCAGAATTTTGAATTTGGAAAGATCTTTTATGTATATAAGTTATAAGAAAATGGATTTCATTAAATAGACAAAAAAAGATAAATTTTAAACATTAAAAAAATTTTATAATAAATTATATGTAAATTAATAACAAGTTTAAAATAATATTTGGGGGAAAAGAGAAAATGATGAGAAAGAAAAAAATGTTTAAAAACAAATTGATAACACAGGTTTTAGTGGCGGNTTTTTTTTCTTTTTACAAAAAAAAAATTTCTACCGCCACTAAAACTGTTTTACGTGACTTTTAAAATTTTAGTAGTTGAAAGAATAAACAAAAAAAGTGACTGTTAAAGCTTTAGAGAAAAAAAAAAGGAAGTAAAAGTTTGATTGGGAAAAAATGGCTGTAAAAATTTTAAAAGTCTTTAAAGTCTTCAAAGTAACAACTCTAATCATACTTTTACTTCTTTTTTTCTCTAAAGCTTTTTTTTGTCAACCAAACATTAATCATAAAGTATTTTCGAAATTGGGTAACCAATTCGGAGGAGAAGAATCTACGAATACATAATCATGAAAGAAGGTGCGGGATCTTCGAGCCAGGCTATCTGCTTGTATATTCTCTGTGCGCGGGATGAAGGATAGCGAGAGGCCTGTAAAGTATCCACAAAGGTTCTGAAATTCCTGGAGCTTTGTATGTATTGCTGGCCAATCTTCCGGATGCTGAATAATATTGATGAGGTCCGCACAGTCAGTCTGGAAATGTTGGCAATCTATTCTCCGAATTTGCATTTCCGACATCGCCCAAAGCAAAGCTTCCAATTCCGTGTGGAGTGACGAAAGACTCCGGCGATGACATTTCGCCCCCAATAAGATTATGTTATTTTCTCTATCAGTGCAAATCTATCCAAGTCCAGAAGTGGGATCAGATTGTTTCCACGATCCATCTACCCTACATACCAATCCATTTGATAATATAGGTTCCACTATGGGTTGCTCCTCATTCTCAGAGGTTGAGATATGCGCTTCTTTCCAGGCAATGAAGTCCGTCTCTGCATTCTGGTAGATCTCACCCACATCCAAATGTATCCCTTGAAACACTTTTTTATTCTTTGCTTTCCAAATAGGCCATAAAACCCATGGGAATATGTCATATTGTATCCTATCTCGACCCCTTTATGGGTTTCACCAGAAAATGTAGTTCATATTTGTGTAAATTGACTTAGAAGGAAATATTTCCATTGTTTCCGGGTTCTTGCAGAAATTCCAAATTTGCATGATTGATTCGCACTCAAAAAAGACATGGTTAATTGTTTCTCTAAAGCTTTAACAACCACTTTTTTTTATTTGTTCTTCCAACTACTAAATTTTTAAAAGTCATCTAAAACAAGGAGGTGATTAGCTTTTACACTGAAGACTTTAAGGGGTTTTAAAGTCTTTACAACATTTTTTAACCCAATCATGATTTTTATACTTTAAAAATTCTACAGTTTTAAAAGTCTCCTTTTTAACAACCTTTGTTTTTTTCCAAAGTCACTTATACGTGACTTTTAAACATAGCTTTTCTCTCTCATCATTTTTTCTACCACGAAATTATTGTAATCTTTTTATTAATTTACAAATAAATTATTATAACAAAAATTTTAATTGATTAAAATTTTTGTTTTTATTGTCTATCTATTAAAATTCATCTTGTTATATCGTAGAAAACTTTTGAATATATTATAAATTTATACTCTAATACTATAGTCAAATCCTAACGTTATAAAATAGATTTTATATATCATGAAAATAAAAAATAAAATAGGTATATAGCTATTCATATCTAAATTTACTACGTTCATATTCTTCACATAAATATTTTAATATTATTATATTTTGCTAAAAATAAACATTTAAGGTAACGGTCGCAAATTTTACTGTTTTTGTTAACAATCATATTTTTATTAGTGTTAAAAGTAAAAGTCAAATTTTTTACAACCAAAAGTCTTTACAGCTAAAAGTCTTAAAAGTCTACAGCAAAATTCTATAGTCACAACCCCAACCAATCAACCCCCAAGTTTTAGTGGTTGTAGACATTTTTTCAATTTGTTTTTAAACATTTTTTTCTTTCTTAACATTCCCCCCCCCCCACAAAAGATTATTTAAAACTTGTTATTAATTTATATATAATTTATTATGAAAAAAATGAAATGTTTAAAATTTATCTTTTTTGTCTATTTAATGAAATCCATTTTGTTATAACTTATATACATAAAAGACCTTTTCAAATTCAAAATTCTGAAAAATATGCAAATATAGCTTTTAAAAATTATTTAGAATAATATATTCTTTAGAATATATTCTTTTAGTAAATTATTTCTTTTAAATATGTTGTTTTCAATTTATTTCAACACAAAACTCTCTAAATATAGTATAATTTTCTCTATCCACATAATATAATATTTCTTTCCATTTTATATCACTAATCAAATTTTAATGTTTAAAATAGATTTACATATATCATGAGACTAGAAAATAAAATAGTTATATAACCGTCCAAATTTAAATTTTTTATAAACATATTCTTGACAAAAATATTTTCAATATTTAAATATTATATAAATTATATTTTGATAAAAATAAATTTTTAAGTTAACATTCACATTCTTTACAGCCTAAAGTCTTTACAGCCAAAAGTTCTAAAAGTTTAAAGCAAAAGTCTACAGTCACAACCCTTACCGATTAGCCCCTAAACCTTTTGGTGGTAAGATTTTTTTTTACCAAAGTAACCTTAAGATCAAATCTTTTTAATACTATATATTAAACGAAAGTTAAATATTAATTGAAAGTACACTTTGGTAGTTTTCGTTTACGTGTGTCAATCATACGTGAGTTTCCAGAATTAATGTTATAATTTGATTGGTTGATAAATTTAACATTTTATTTTAATTTTGATTTATTTAATTCATTTTTTGTCAATAGTTTATAATAAATTAATTTAATTCATCTCTAAAATAAATAATTAAACCATTATAATTCATTTGCTAAACATTCTTCTTGAATCAAAAAAATTAACTCAATTGCCAATATTATATCAATAGATTTTTAATTTTTCGATTTATAGTAATAAAGCTAACATTTTCATATTTTCATTTTTACTAAAAAGTTGTTTTTTTCATCTAGAGTACAATGACAAATAATTTCTTCCACCGGAGATAGTTGCATGGTTCGAATCCTGATTTCGTGAAATGGTAGCAAAGATGATGCAACCGTTGGCCCGTTTGCTCCTCTCTACGAAAACGTTAATTAATATATAATGTTTGACAATATAATATAAGTTCGTATTGTTATATTAAATAGCTTCAAAAAATACATTTAATTTATCATATTACAATAGAATTATAGCTATTACTATATCAATTTGTATAATATTATGTACAATAACTATGAGATACTTTTCTTCGAATTTACATTTTCAAAGAATTGGAATTATACAACAAAGATGAATTTTTAAAATCTTCATCGTGTAATATTATTTTTAAAATCTTAATCATAGAGCAGCGCCAAGGGACAAAAAAACCTTGTTCAAGCAACCAGAGAGCAGCGCTAAGGGGAATTTTACCAAGGATATGTCAAAACTTGACTACCTACAACTGAGGGTAGCGTTACTAGCAAAAAAGGAAATATTTTTTTATTCCCCCGAATATCAGCAGAAGAGGCAAGGGGCGCGGATATAGGGAAATATTACTTATATCCGAGATTCTTAGTATATCCTCGGATCTACAAGATATCTAAGGGATATCAAGGCATCTACGCAGAAGATCTACCCCAAGAATCACCTATACATTCGATAAAGGCAAGACGACTACAGTATGATCTCGGGTTTTTCATCATTTTCTATTGTAATCCTTGCTTATTTTATACGATATTAATAAAGACTACTTTTCACATTTCTTTCCTTGCTTTGATTTCTGCTTTCCGTAGTGGCACAACGAACCTGCCCAAAATTTATCTTAGTAGTTTGGCGCTAAAAGGAGGGGGCTTAACTAAAAACTACGAGACAATGGACGGATCAAAGGAAACCCTTGAAGACGACGAACACACCCACACAATCATTGGCGGGTCATCCATGAATGATATCAACCGCGTATCCATCACAAACATCACCCGACATACTCCCCGACCCTTTGGTAAGGGGAGTCAACAGCAAGAAACTAGTCATGGAGGAGATATTAATTTTTCTCCCTTCGGGAGGATGAGCAAATCCGTTCTTCATGATGACGCGTTGGTTATCACTCTAACCATCGCAAACTTCCTGATGAAGAGATTCCTAGTGGACGACAACAACTCGGCGAACATATTATTTGCAAGAGTTCTTTTCAAACTAGAACTGAAAGAAGACGTCGTGACAAAGAAAACAACCACCATTGTTATATTCAGAGGCGAGCTCAAGAATTAAAGGAGAAATCATGCTTCTTGTTTATGTAGGGGGGGGGGGGNGTTCCTCATAATTGATGGCACGTCGGCCTCCTATGCAACAGTGGGACAACCGTAGATTCTTGACATGAGAGCAGTACCATCTACCCTGAACCAGATCATCATGTTCTTCACCTCATGGGAGTGAAAGAAATAAAAGGAGAGCAAGAAGAAGCATGGTCATGTTACCAAACAACCATCAAGGAGGCTTAAATCAACCAAGAGCGAAAGAAGCCGCTTCCCGAGAAGAGCACCGAGGAGCAAAAAACTGAGCAGTTGGAAGATGTACCCTTTGAAGAGTGGGTAATCAGGAAAAATCTCAAGATTGGCTCTCGCCTGCCTTTAGAAATATGCAGGAGGCTAATAGACTTCTTGAGGTCCAACTCTGACTGCTTCGCCTGGACCCATGATAACATGCCCAGAATGGATCCAGAGATCGTCGTGCATAAACTACAAGTAGATCCTCATCATCCCCCGGTAAGTCAGAAGAGAAGTAAGTTCGCCGGAGCATGAAGAGATCATCAACGATGAAGTACATAACTTACTCAACGCAAGATTTATAAGGGAAGTGTGGTACTTGAATTGGTTGGCCAACGCGGTGGTATTCCGGAAAAAAACGAGAAGTTGAGAGTTTGCATAGACTTCACCAATCTTAATAAGGCATGTCCTAAGGATCTTTTCCCCTTGCCTCAAATCGACAAGTTAGTTGATACCATGGTAGAGCATCAACTGATGAGCTTTATGAACGCATTCAACGATTACAACCAGATCTTGATGCATCCAAACGATCAAGAGACAACAATCTTCATGAACTCCAGGAGCATCTAGGAGACTACGATGTCAGTTCCAAAAGAGTTCCAGAATAACCCCACGAAACCCCACAGAGTTCCAAAAGCTAATCGTAAGTGGGAAATAGATCTAGGAGACTACGATGTCAGTTCGGACCCCCTAGCACTATCAAGTCGCAGGTACTCGCAGACTTTGTCACTGAGTTTGCGCCCACCATGGAATCGTGAGTACGAAATGAGATCGAACACCATGAGGACAGATTTGGAGAGAAAGAATGGAAGTTGTACGTCGATGGCTCTAGCAACGTGAGGGGAGCAAGATTAGGAATATTCCTTGTTTCTCCAAACGGCGATGTGGCATCTAGGGCAGTTAGATGCGCTTTCAAAACCACAAACAATGAAGCAGAGTACGAAGCTTTATCATTGGATTTGCTCTAGCCATGGATCTCGGAATGAGTAACCTAAGAGTATTTAGTGATTATTTGCTTATCGTCAGTCAGATCCAAGGAGACTACTAGGCTAAAGACGCTAGCATGATCATGTACCTTAGTATCGTCATAGACTTGGCCTCGTCATTCCAACGCTGTGATTTCTCACAAATACCTCGGGATAAGAACGCACATGCCGACACATTAGGGAGCTTGTGTTTCGCCTAGTAAATAAGAAGGAACTCAGCGTTCCCTTATTAGTGTTGCACTAACCCACCATGAAGGAGGATCCTCATAGGCTCCAAGTGTTAACAATCCAAGAAAAGTGGAATTGGATGACTCCTATCATCGACTACCTACAAAACAACGCGTTGTTCGACCTATGCATGACGAACACATGCGAGAGGCAAGCTGCGCGATATTTCCTGATCTACGAAAAATTGTACATGAGATCATTCTTCGGACCTTACCTATGATGTATCACATCTAAGGACGCAAACCTCGTCTTAAGAGAATTTCACGGGGGAGAATGCGGATGCCCATTATGGGGCAAAAGCTTGGCCTTGAAAGCAAGGAGATTGGGGTATTACTGGCCTACCATGGTAAAACACTAACACTTGAGTTATGTTTCTACCTATTTTACCACCCATTCTTAGCTCAAGTGGCTACTATCATCTTTAGAGTAGTGACCTTATCCTTGAAAATTGAACTTTCCTTTAAAACCTTCTAATTTTTCGCATGTGAGATCTCTTTCAGAAGTGCACACGGGAAAAATCACGAGTGAAATGAAGATGAACGACAAAGATGATACTTTCATATAGTTAGGCTCATTTTAAAGTTTACTAGATTCTTAGAAAGGGAAAATTTTTAGTGGCTTTAGATTATTTGAGTCTTGGAATGGTTAGTGTTGAATTTTGGCAAGTAAATGTTCTTGATTGTATATAAGACCCTAGTTTGTGCATAAGAAAAATGAAAAAAAAAATCGAAACGGAGAAAGAAAAAAAGTGAAAAGAAAGACACTAGAGATCAGAAAAAAAAAACTTGAACTCTAGCCTTAACAATTAAAGAAAAATCCTAAAGAGTCCACATTTATAATGAAAAAGATTGAATCAAAAAGTGATTAGAATTTGTGGGTCTAAAATTCAAAAAAATGTTAGAAGCTTAGAAAGAAAAAATGTTTAAGAATCTATAGTTGTCAAAGAAAAAAAAAGAACTTGTTCAATGAATAAGAAAGTTTATGGTTTCTAGTATTAGGAAGGGAAAATACTTTAAGGTTGTGTCTAGATTTCTGGGAAGTAATGGTTAGGAACAATTGGAGGAAGTAAAGACATTGTATGCATAAATTGTTCGGCTATTACTTTGCTTTTGTCTAGTCTCTTGCACTACTTGTTGAGAGAAACTACCAAAATCGAGTGAATCATCTCTTTCAACACTTTTAAAATAAAATTCCCTTTTGAAAATCCTAAATCGATTGGATGAGATACATTAAAGAACTCATGCCTAAGCTCAACTGAATGTAAATAGGAATTGGCTATAGAGTAGTTTATTGATGCTTAGCCTAGATTCTAAGAATTGGTCTTGTGATGAGAAGTGGAGAAGTACATTGAAATTGGATGATCTTTGCACTATTTCACTCCTCTTAAGGACCTTGATCAAGAGGCATTACTTTCTTATTTTGGCTTTGATTTCCTATTTATAAACCTCACTTCCAAATTTGTTTTTACTTGTTTGCTCGAGGACAAGCAAAGGGTAAGTTCGGGGGAGTTGATTTGCATATCTTAGGCATTATTGATCTCATTTTGTCCATATTTGTATTGCTTTTAGTTTTTATATAAAGGATTTACGTTTTAGAATCCATATAGTTTAGAAGTTGTGTCTAGTTTCCGATTTTCGTCTTTACATTCAATTCTTTTGCATTTGATGAGCCTTGGATGAATTGAATGAAAAGCTTGGGACAATGTAATCTTGATGCATAAATGGTGAAGAAGCTAAGAGAATCAATAGCTAAACGCAACTGGAGAAGAAGAGACTCAAGATTGGAGAAATGGAGCAAGAAGAATCAAGAAGCTAAAAATGTGGCTGCCTATCGACGTCCCGTGTCGATGGTACACCACATTGGGTCGATGGTGAGCAGCATCTCCAGCTTGCTGAAAATTTTGTGCTCTATCGACCTCCTAGCTCGATGGTGAACAACATTTGGTTACTGACTCGCAATGAACTACAACAAATCATATGTATTGTATCTTTTATAATATTTGTTTACATCATTTTTTTGATTGACACAAAAGAATTTGCATCATTTTTATAAGTGACTCTGAAAGTGGTGATTCCAATTTCTTTTGACTCCAATTTGTGATTGATGCAAGTAGTTCCATCATTAATTTTAAATGATGTTAATATGTATCATCTTTTTAGTTGATAGAATAATTATATCATTTAAAAACAAATGATGTTAATGATACTGTTTTTATGATTAGTTGTAATATTTTCATTTATTAATAAGAATTAAAAATATATACTTTTTTAGAGATATTATTCTTTTTTTCCAACTCGGAAATATTATTTTATTCATATATTTTTGCTAATATTCATTTTCAATAAAAAAATTGTTAAGATTTTACGTGATATTTATAAATATATATTATACATAAATCAATTACAATGTTTAAATTTTAAACTCATAAAGAAAGAATCTTTTATATATATATATATATATATATATATATATATATATATATATAT
>OVAN01015991.1:0-10911 GCA_900406275.1 Anastatica hierochuntica
ATATATATATAATATAATATATATATATTCTATATATATAATATATATATATAGCATGACTGATTTTACTGTGTAATATTATTTCTTTTGTTTTGCACAATATTTTGACAAGTTTTTTTAAACTTATTATATTTATTTTAAGAATTTTTTTGGTTTGTGTATGGACTTTATTTTTTAGATAAATCAATATATAGAATATTTAAATATTTTTTTAGTAATTTCGTTTTTATTTATTAATTTCGATTTTTGTCATTTTTAAATAATTAATTTTTAATGACAATTTTTAATATTCAAATAATTAATTGAAGGTGACATAGTGGGGTGTGAATTACTAAAGCAAGGTTTACAAGTGTGTATTGGTGATGGTTCACAAACACTAATCAGCAAACACAACTGGATTCCTACTGTACCTCCTAGACCAGCCCGTAGCTTGCCACCAATCAATTCCAACTATATATGATCTTTTCATCTCCTTGTCAGGTTAAAGATACATATTTTTGGTCTTATAATAAAGATGGCATATACACAGTAAAATCTAGGTTGGCTTGCGGCTAAGAGTAACCAAGATGAGAATGATTTGGTTCCTCCTCTAGTCATGAAATCTGATCTCGCTATGGATATATGGAAGACTGGTATAGTGATATAGCACCTACACTATATCACTTCCTCTGTCAAGTATCATCAAAGACCATTGCTATCTCTTCTAATCTATTACGCCGTCGTATACAAGTCGATCCTTACTATCGTAGATGCTGTAACTTAGAAGAAACAGAGGACCACATATTTTTCTCCTGTGATTTTGTAAAAGCAGTTTGGAGAAGCACCTGTAGAATCGATTGAACTTTGTGTTTGTAAACAATCTCAAGTAATAAAGAATTCCTCTCTTTATTAATCTCCAAACTCAAAAACACATAAATCTCAAACTCTCAAAAACTAACGACAAAACCTAAAGCTTCTAATAACTTAGCTATTTATATTATCTAAAAACATTTCCTAAACACAAAAGGAAAACTCTATTTATCTTTTAGATATCTCCTAAAAGATCTTAAACCAACTACTAATCGGTTTTGTCTCTCTTGTCTAAACAATTGGCTCGGTTTAGATGACTTCTTCTTTCTCAAACAATTGTCCTCGGTTTCAAGCTTATACCAACAATCTCCCTCTTAAGCTTGAAATCCATTCTCGACTAATCATGCACTCCAATGAATTCTCTCATCTCTTTGAACTTTGTTCTCCCAAGGGCCTTGGTTAGGATATCGGCCTTCTGTTCTGTTCCCGGAACATGTTCTACCTCAATATGACCACCTTCCACGCACTCTCTGATGAAATGATATCTTCTGTGAATGTGTTTGTTGCGTCCATGAAATACAGGGTTCTTTGTCAAAGCAATAGCTGATCTATTATCAATCCTTAAGATCACCTTTTCTCCCTCTTTACCCGTGACCTCATGGAGCAAATCTTGAAGCCAGATAGCTTACTTTGACGCTTCGGTGGCAGCCATGAATTCTGCTTCACATGAGGACAAAGCAACTATGTCTTGTTTCTGCGAGCACCAAGAAATCGGTCCTTCTCCTAAGTAGAAGATATGTCCACTCGTACTCTTACCATCATCAGGATCAATGTTGTGGCTGATGTCACTGTATCCTATTAGCCGAGGCATTGCATCTGTCGTCCTTTCATACACCAAGCCGAGTTCGATGGTTCCATTCAAATATCTTAGGACATGTTTCATCGCAGCTCCATGCGATTCTCTAGGACTCTGCATGTATCGGCTCAGGACACCAACTGCATATGACAAATCCGGTCTTGTATGAAGCAAGTACCTCAAGCATCCAACATTCTTTCGAAACCAAGTGGCATCTATTTCCGGCTCAGCTTCGGATTTTGATAAAACAAGACTCATCTCCATTGGGGTGTGAGTGAGATTACACGATTTCATCCCTGCATCATCGAGAATTCGTGTTGCATACCGTCTTTGTGTGATAGTGATCCTTCCTTCGTACTGATGCACTTCCATTCTGAGATAGTAGGTTAGCTTTCCCAAATCACTCATTTCAAACTTTGAGCTCATTTCTGCCTTAAAACTGTAGATGGCCTTGAAACTAGTTCCTGTAACAAAAAGATCATCAACATATACAGCTACAAGCAGAAGAACACCATCCACTTCTCTCTTATAAACCGTCGGCTCCTTGGTGCATTTTGCAAACTTTAGCTCGATGAGAATCTGATTTAATTTTTTGTTTCAGGCTCTAGGAGCTTGTCTTAGTCCATAGAGTGCTTTACTGAGCTTATAGACCTTCCCTTCGCTTCCCTTGACTTCAAAACCTTCTGGTTGTGTTACATAGACTGTTTCCTTTAATTCTCCATGTAAAAATGCAGTTTTTACATCCAAGTGATGTACTTCCCAGCCATGTGACGCTGCAAGATTAACAAGTAGACGTATTGTCTCAAGTCTAGCAACAGGAGCAAACACCTCCTCGTAATCTACTCCATACTTTTGTACATAGCCTTTCGCAACAAGCCTGGCTTTGTACTTATTAATACTTCCATCTGAGTTTCTTTTTATCTTGAAAATCCACTTAAGTCCGATGGGCTTAACTCCATACGGCAAGTCTACCAAGTTCCAGCATCGGTTTTTATTGATGGACTCGATCTCATCTTCACAAGCTAGTGTCCACTCTTTTGAGCTCTTAGCTTCATCGTAGTTGTATGGTTCATTGTTCACCATTAGCATCAGCTTTTCGCCTTCCTCCTCCGCAAGCAGAACATAGTCTTCTAGGTACTTTGGCTTGTTAACCGTCCTGCTCGACCTTCGCGGAACAAGACCAGTCTGCGGCTGGCGAGCTTCTTCGCCGCTTGACGCTATCCCGGGCAGTGAGCTAGTAAGACCGCGATCTGCATCCTCAACATCCGACTCTTGCTCATCAACCTGTCGCTCATCATGTCCTTCTTCTTCTTCATGTTCACTCGTGTATTCTGTAATTTTGTTCCCTGGTTCATCGCCGATGGGATCAATAAGCTCATGCAGCCCACGATTTCCGTGTTCTCCGAAGGTCAGCTCGAAGCTTTGTCTAGTCTTTGGATCATGTGAATCTCCTTGTGTCCATAACCATCCCTTTGACTCATCAAAAAAAACATCTCGACTTACCGCAATTCTCTTGTTATTAGGGTCGAAGAGACGATATGCCTTTGAACCCGGTTCGGTTCCTAAGTGAACAAGTATCCTAGATCTGTCATCCAATTTCTTCAACAAACTCTTCTCAACTTTTGCATAGCTAACACACCCAAAAGTTCTTAAATGACTAAGATTTGGTTTCTTTCCTTTAAACATCTCATAGGGTGTTTTATCTTTGACAGCTCTAGTTGCTACTCGATTTAGAAGATATGTTGAATGACGAATTGCTTCTCCCCAGAAGTAGTTTGGCATTTTCATGTGTTTCAACATGCTTCTCGTCATTTCCATCATAGTCCTATTTCGCCTTTCAAATACACCATTTTGTTGTGGTGTATATGGAGCAGTTAGATGCCTCTTGATCCCAGAATTTTCGCAGAATAAGTTAAACTCATGAGAGATGAATTCTCCTCCTCGATCCGTTCTGAAAACTTGAATCCTTTTATTAGTCTCTTATTCGACCATAACTTTCAACCGTTTGAATTTCTCCAATGCTTCGTTCTTTTCTTTTAGAAGGATGGTCCACATATATCTTGAGTGATCATCGATGACTACGAAAACATACTTGTTTCCCGCTGGTGTGTTCGGCGTGATGGGACCGCAGAGGTCCCCGTGAATCATCTGTAGGATCTCGTCTGCTCTATACCTAGAAGCCTGCGGAAATGGCTTACGAGTTTGTTTACCGAGGAGGCATGACCCGCAGACTTCACGTGCTACCATGTTGAAGTCATTTGGAATGCCATGTACTAGCTCTCTTTGTACCATCATCTTTATAGTTTCATTATTCACATGACCAAGTCTCTCATGCCATCTCCAAAGCGAACTTTCCCCGTAATTGAATCATCAATGCTTGAGAAATATCTCCTGTCTCCAGACAAGTGGTTACTTGCTCCATTGTCAAGATACCATACGTCGTCACCAATGTTGGTCTCATATTTTTCGGGTTCAATATTTTTCTCGTGAAGGAAAATCTCCTCATTCAGCATGAGTTCATCCGCGTCCTGTGTGTCCTCTTTCTCATTCTCCTGTGCTTCTTGTAACTTCAATCGCTTCCTGAGTCACTTGTTCTGCAAGTTGGTGAGCTTGGTAGTGCCAAAAAGATCTGGGATGCGATCAAAATACGACATGTAGGTGCTGAAAGAGTAAAAGAAGCAAGGCTACAAATTCTAATGGCAGAATTTGAGAAATTGAAGATGGCAGATAATGAAATAGTTGATGTTTTCGGCGGAAGATTGGCTGAAATTGCATCAAAGTCCTCGGCCCTGGGAGTGGTTATTGAAGAATCGAAACTTGTGAAAAAGTTTCTTACAAGTCTTCCACAAAGGAAATTCATACACATTGTTGCTTCGTTGGAGCAAGTCCTTGACTTGAACACCATAGGCTTTGAGGATGTGATAGGACGAATGAAAGTCTATGAAGAGCGAATAAGGGCTGCTGAAGATTCGCATGAAGACAACAGTAAACTCATGTAAGCAAATATAGAGACATCTAGCCAGACTTACCGAGACACTAGCACTGAGACTCGAAACCGTGGAAGAGGGGGCCGATTTGTACCAAGAGGAAGAGGACGAGGTAGATGGAACTCCTATGGACCAAGAGACACATCCAAAATCACATGTTACAGATGCGATAAGCTAGGACATTATGCATCCCAATGCCCTGATCGCCTTCTAAAGTTACAAGAAGCACAGGAGAATGAGAAAGAGGACACACAGGACGCGGATGAACTCATGCTGAATGAGGAGATTTTCCTTCACGAGAAAAATATTGAACCCGGAAAATATGAGACCAACATTGGTGACGACGTATGGTATCTTGACAATGGAGCAAGTAACCACATGTCTGGAGACAGGAGATATTTCTCAAGCATTGATGATTCAATTACGGGGAAAGTTCGCTTTTGATCGCATCCCAGATCTTCTTGGCACTACCAAGCTCACCAACTTGCAGAACAAGTGACTCAGGAAGCGATTGAAGTAACAACGCAACTGGTACGTCATTCTTTTCTCCTTCCGATGTGTCGACTTCAATAGCTTCCCAGGCTTTATGTACTTTGAGCATGGCTTTCATACGAATAGCCCAGAATGTATAGTTTGTAGGTGTAAGCATAGGGCATTGGATTGACGATGAACCACCGCCTGTTCCTCCGCCGTCTTTGGTCGCGGTTGTTGCGGCAACGATTTCACCAGACATGACCTGCTCTTTCTCGATGAATTCACGCGAGTATTGCTGGTGTTGTCGTAGCTATGATCGAACAGAGAGTTGTTTCAGCTTCGAGTTCTAACGATTCTACCTTTTAAGCTCTGATACCACGTGTAGAATCGATTGAACTTTGTGTTTGTAAACAATCTCAAGTAATAAAGAATCCCTCTCTTTATTAATCTCCAAACTCAAAAACACATAAATTTCAAGCTCTCAAAAACTAACGACAAAACCTAAAGCTTCTTAAAACTTAGCTATTTATATTATCTAAAAACAATTCCTAAACACAAAAGGAAAACTCTATTTATCTTTTAGATATCTCCTAAAAGATCTTAATCCAACTACTAATCGGTTTTGTCTCTCTTGTCTAAATCATTGGCTCGGTTTAGATGACTTCTTCTTTCTCAAGCAATTGTCCTCGGTTTCAAGCTTATACCAACAGCACTGACTTACCGACTGACACCATTTGGATGACAAGCTAAGGCTACTATTTTACATACACCGGAATAAACTAATCACATAGCCATTGAAAACACTACCCTTTTATATCCTTTGGAGACTATGGAAAGCCCGAAACAACTTACTCTTTAATAAAATCACCATCTCTAAATAAGAAACTTTGATGCGTGCAATGGATGATGCTCGGGAATGGGTCGTGTTGAGCACAAAGCCTTTGAAGACAAGTATAAACGCAGCGACTGAGAGACGCACACGACCAGGCACATGGCGAAAACCAAATATAGGGTGGACAAAATGTAACTATGATGTGTCTCATTATGAACGATATCGAGAATCTTGGTTGGGATGGATCATCAGTGATTCACATGGCTCTTTCCTTGAAGCTGGAAACGGTATGTTTGAAGGAAGACATTCGGTACAGGAAGTGGAACTATCGCTCCTTTGGGCTCTCCAATGTGTATGATCCTATGGCTACAAATATGTGATATTCGAAGGCGATAAATACACTATAGTGGAGCTCCTTAACAACAAGGCTTGGAACTTACGATTGCAAAAGATGAAAAAAGTAATTTGGGCATGGTGTGTAAGGTTTTATAGAATTAAGTTTACTCATACTCTCTGCTATGCAAACCTTTGTGCATATTCACTTGCTAGGAATGTTGTTACTGCTAATGTACAATGGCATTTGTACATCATTGTCCAAGTTTTTGAAGTTCTGTTGTAACATCTGATTCTGTTTGGGCTAATATAGTCAGTATGTGACGAAAAAATTTGAAGGTGACATAGTAATCAACCAATCTAACTTTTAATGTGCAAATTGACTTCATACTAGTAATCAACCAGTCCAACTTTTAATTTGATGCAAACTAACTTCATATTTAATAGATAAGATAAGATCACAGATGGCGAAATCAAAAAATTTAAGAATAATAAAAGGTAAATAATATCTTCCGGAAAAGATAAAGTTCTTAGGTATTTAAAATATTTTTCATTAATAATAATAAACATTAGAGTTTAAAAAAAGATATTAATAGGAATATTAGAACTAAATGAATATAACCGATTAATTGTTTTTGAAAAAACTTTAGTTAGATAAATAATATATTTATTATTAAAAGTTTGTCAACCGGAAGACTCATGGAAAAAAGGAGATCTTATCTCTGGAATAGGTTGGATATGCGTAGTCACATACAACAATAAAATTTTATTTGGGACTATGTGTCAGAAGCTTATCAACATTACTGTAACACCCGTCTCATCCTCTCCCGAGAACGGCGTGTTATTTATCCTAACTTGCAACTCAATTAACTCCATAAATCCAAGGATCAACTTTTATTAATCAAAAATCATGTTCCAATATCCAATAACCAAAATAACCCGAGTCTACCCCGAATAATAATTAAAATATCAAAGAAAAGAAAGCAAATGAAAATCTCGTTGATCCCAAAAACAACACCATAACCGTCCAACTTGTCCAACTACTCGTTAGTCTCACCTGAAAGAAGAAGGGAAAAGGAGGGGATGAGCAACTTGGGAGTCACACGGTGAGGTGGGATATGCTAGGGGAACCAAAAGTCCACAGACCCGGCTTAAGTACTTAAACCACGCAATCTAGTCCTAGAACAAGCAGCAAACATGGCACCTAATGCGTCCAATCAACATAGAAAGGTCTTAGCCTACATAATATAGAGACGACTTAAGTGACCGCTCACACCCTCCGTAGAGGCTTCCTCAGTATAGGATAAGTGCCCATAAACATCGTCCAAGGGACGCTTTATCGATCTTTAGGGCTACAGGCCGGCCGATCGACTTTCCCCCGCACCATCCTCAAACAAGACTCCGAGTTACGAACGTCCCGTTGTATCTGCCAAGTCTGAAAAACAATCCCTGACTCCGAGTTACAAACGTCTCGCCGTATCCTCCGCCAAGTCAGGGAACCGCGGCTCCGCGTCCATACTCATATACGTAATAAATATATATAGATATAATATACATTAAATGCAATCATTAGGAAACAAACATGCGAATTAGGCAAAGCGTTAAATCAATTAAAAATCCTAGATTTAATTTCAAACAAGCAATCAAGATCCAATCAGACTCAATATCAATCTTATTCTGGTGCTAAACTACGTGAGAAATAGTGAATAAGGAAAGCCTGAAGAGTATATGGGTCTAGCCCTCACCTTAGCCAAATAAGCGGTTGAGAAAGCGGTTTCGAATTTTTAGAAGCTCAAACGGTCTCTAAATCTAAAATCAGAATGGAAAAAAAGATCAATAGACATTCTGGAAGTTAAAAGCCGGAAAAAGGATTTAAACCGGCTAAACCAGACCAAACGAACCAAACTGGAGAGCTCCAGTCAACCGATCAAACATTCAACAGTCAACGATTAACGGTCAATAGTCAATTGGTCAACTGGTCAAACGAGTCAGACTAAGTCAACTCGGACCGAGTCAATCGAGTTTGACCGAGCCAGCCGAGTCAACTCGGTGTGGCGGAGGAAGACGACGCTTACCGACAAGAGATAGGTGTGGATATTCCGAAAGCGAGTGAGGGCGCATCCAAGGTCTGATCACAACATGATTTTGCGGCTACAGTTTCGTCTCGACAAGATCTATCTTTCGGTGGTCTCATATTTTTGATTTAAAAAACGAGCAGAAAGTTATGACTGTTTAAAGCTATGGGTGGAGAGAGAAAGATGGTGAGTGTGAGTTTTCTGGTGGCTATGATGGTGGTGCAAAGTTTGACTGCTAGGGTTCTCGTTCACGGATTCAATTTAGCAGAGCTTCGATAGAATTTTAGTGCTAAAAAATTATGAGAGGTTATGGCTCTTTAAATAGAGAAAGAGAGAAGAATGTTAGGGTTTCATTATAGGGCTTGGGATGTTACAATTCTCCTCCACTTGAAAAGAATTCGTCTTCGAATTCGTTGGTCAGTTCCTCCCCCGTTTGGTTTTCGTTCAAGTCTGGAAATGTCGTACTTTGCAATCGAAACAAGTACATAACCTATGCAAAATGGATAATCTAGGGGTTATGGGGCCACTACGCTTTCGCTGCATGGGGCTGGTGGAAACGTTTCTCCGCGAACGCTCCTCTATAAACTGCTAAATCCCTTGCCTCTCGATAATCCATCCAATTTGTTTGTGCTTAACTCCCACCAGCTCGATTTGGTCTACTATGTCTTCACTAAGTCTACCACACACCACGTCTTCCGATGAACGTCTGAAGTCACTACTCTCTCCACCCTTGTTATCTAATAGTCTTGAAATTTTAACGAACACACTATGCCAACCTCGACTCATCCTACTCATCCAACTCATACAAAGGACTTTAGCAATGAATATATCATATGCTAGATTCATCCCGAACTTAGGCCACTCATGCATTCAACAACAAAATGATACTCGTGATACCCACAATAAAACAACACTCAACACAACAATGCATGAATAGATAAAAGACTTAAGTTGAGATTAGTTACCTAAATTTGGATCGACTCCCCTGTGGTCTGTGGCTATGAAGACTTGTGGCTCGATGGCCTAACGCTTGGGAGGTGGTGGAGGTAGCACCTGTCTTGGCATCAGGTAGTCTCTAGAAAAATGGCCTTGTTGACCACATTTGAAACACATCCCTTGTGCAGCTCTAGGTATCGCTACTGGCGCTGCTTCTTGCCTATTAACAGGCGCATCAAATGGTCTGGACCGACAATTCTTCTGCACATGGCCTAATTTCCCACAGAGATAACATTGTAGACACCCCCCCCCCCAATGTGGTGACGATGACAATCTGGACACTTAGGCAAGTCTGACTGCTCCAAATTCTTCCTCTGAGTCTCTGAGGCCTTCCCTGTCTTCTGTTGCGACCCACTGGTAACCCTCTTCTTCTCCGCCAAACCTTTCTCTTAAATGGCGGTAGTCTCTACCAAGTCCTCCATAAAGCAGCATTCCTTCAGCAGACAACTGTTACGACTCTCTACATTAAACCCATTGAGAAACCTCCTTATCAACTCTGGCTCATCCAAGTGTCTCCCGGTAAATCTATGGAGGCGACTGAACTCCAGCTCGTACTATCGGACAGTCATATCACCCTGGCAAAGATTCAAGAAGGCATTCTCCTTCTCATCCATAGCCTCGCGTGGAAAGAACTCCCTCCTGAAATTATCAAAATCTAGCTCATGGCACCCATTGATGCGCTCAACGACTCCATCCCACTAAACCTGAGCATCTCCCTTTAGGTACTGAAGAGCCGATCCAAGGCGAAACTTAGAAGGGCACCTCAGGTTAATCAAGTTACGCTCAAGCTCCCTCCTCCAGTCATCAGCCACAATCGCTTCTACTGATCCCCGAAAAATCTCCTGCCCCATATCCTTAAGCTACCTCATCAGCTCTTAGTAGGTATGTCCAAGACGGTAATGAGTAGGTGGCGGTGATGGAAGACCCTGATCATACACATGTGGTGCATCCTGCTCCACTCTAGCACCCTGCTCCCCCATCTATCATGGAACCTCTCTCGGTACCTCCTAAGCTCCTCCAACTCAACTGCAAGATCCCCGACTTGATTTGCTCCCAGAGCAACAACCTGCGGACCAACCTGGGGAGCAACCTGTGGAACAATCGGAGCAACATGTGGAACCTGTTGAGCAACTTGCGGTGCATGCTGAGTGATATATCTCGGTTTTTACTAACTTCTAATGGTGTTTTTGGTTTTTTTGAGACTTTTTGGATTCTTTTGGTGTTCTTTGGTGTTTTTATAGGTTTTAAGGTGCTTTGAAGAGAAATGAAGAAATTTGGACAAAAATAAACTTATGAAGATGCAGAATTTTGCTGATGGATCAGAAGTTTGGCCTTATGTGAAAAGGTTCCCACCGTTGGATCGAGCTGCAATTTTGACACAAGATAGCCACATGAGTTAGCTTTCATATGGAGGTGGTTTGAAGACAATCCAACGGTGCGATAAAAAGTTATGGCCATTTTCGTAATCACATGCTGTCCAGTCTCGGAAATTTCCCTTTTTGCCCAATAATTTCCAGGTTTTGAGAAAAGACCCTGGAACTTATGTAAATACTTTAGGACGAAAATTAG
>OVAN01015992.1:0-10910 GCA_900406275.1 Anastatica hierochuntica
TATTCGAATAAAACAATAATAAAAATCGATAAAATACGAATACATCAGCAACCATCGCGGTCCACCTTGTTCGATGTATGACTGGTAACGACGATCCCTAGTAACACTTGTTGCTATCTGTCGAGCTATTGTATTGACATCTGCAGAGGAGAAAACTATGGACCAATTTGGTTCTCGTAGACAATGGCGGTTAATGTCATTAAGCAACTGCCTATATAATGGGAAGTCCTGGGGCTTTTGTATAGCTTGTTGAGCATTCGTAATAAACATCTCAAAAACAACATTGGCCATACGCAAGTCCTTTAAACTTTCCATCGCCCATAGCAAGCTTTGTAATTCCACATCTAGTAATGAATGGAGGTTGGAAAAGGATCGCCTCACATGGATCAAAGCCTGGCCATTATGATTACGTACTATCCAAGCTGCTCCCCCATTCTCATACCTATTAATCCTCGAGACGCCAATATTGCATTTATTAAAGTTAGAACCTGGAGCCGACCATGAAGCCTTACGATTCTCTGTAGCAGGTAGGTTCTGGTGAGATGATGTCGAGATGTTGTCGATTTAAAACCAAGCCTCTGCTTCCTCTTGAGCCTTGTTCATCACACTTTCAGAATCATAACTAATATTCTCAAAGATCTTTGCATTTCTGCCTTTCCAGATATACCAAAGGAGCCACGGTATCACTTTACGCTTTTGGAAAGGTAACCGCTGGTTCTTAATGCACTTGAGCAGATGATGGATATTGAGAAGCACAGAATTTCTTGAGAAACCTCTTGGTGGGAGAGGGATTCCGGAAACCATCCAAATCTGATGAGCTACTTGGCACTTGAAAAGAGCATGGCATATGGTTTCAGGAGCATTTCGACACAACTTACAAGTAAGGTCTGCTTGTATACCCCTGCTTCTGAGTTGCGAACCCACTGCCAAAACACCAGAAAGTGCTCTCCAGAAAAAATGTCTAATCTTGGGCAGTGTTTGTAGTTTCCAAATCTGAGTCCAGGTAGTCTTCTCCAAAGGTGATAGAGGAGATGATGTAGGCAATTGGTTCTCTGGTAAACTCTCTAGGAGTTTATATCCACTTTGAGATCAATATTTCCCATCTTTAGTGAAGCCCCAAATTTCAACATCACCAAGATCTCTTGACAGCTTAAGATTCAAAACATATTCAGCATCTTTATGTATGAAAAGATTTCGAACTGCCCTAACATCCCACGTATGATTCCTCGGATCAATCAAATCTGCCACCATTAAACTCTCATCCCTGTATCTTCCACGACAAATAGGAGGTCTTGGACCTGTATCCATAATCCATTTATCCCTCCATACATTAGTATCTAGGCCATCACCTATGGATTTCACAAGACCTTTCATGAGGAGCTCCTTGCCATGAATAATACTACGCCACGCGTAGGAAGGTCTAGTGCCAAGTCCACTGTCCAGGAATGATGTGTTCGGGAATTAACGACTTTTGAGGACTTTGGAAACTAGAGTATTAGGCCGATCAAGAACTCTCCAAGCTTGTTTCCCAAGAAGAGCTTGATTGAAGCGTTCAATATCATGAAAACCAAGTCCACCCTCTTCTTTTTTCCGACACATTTTGTTCCGAGCCACCCATGGAATCTTTTTATGGTTCTCATTATTGTTCCACCAAAATTGTGTCATAACACTAGTGAGTTTCTTACATGTTCTGATAGGTAACTTGAAGACCGACATCGCATAGACCGGGAGTGCTAAGGCCACAAATTTTAGAAGCGTTTCTTTCCCTCCTTGCGATAAGCTTTTAGCAAACCAACCTTTCATCCGAGCCTGGAGCTTTTCTTCGATAAAACTAAGTAAATTCCGCTTAGAGCCACTGAGGCATTCCGGAAGACCAAGGTATTTACCTTCTCCGCCTTCATCAAAGATACCCAAGATATTCTTAACCACATGTTTAGTAGCAGCTGTGGTTCTGGTACAAAAAATAATAGATGATTTTTGTGGGTTAATCATTTGACCCGAAGCATCACCGTATAACTTAAGACGGTACTTAATTTCTTCCGCATTACTCACTGAGGCTTTACAAAGCATAAGGCTATCATCGGCAAAGAGTAAATGGTGTACACTTGGTCCAACAACATCCAATTGAATATCCGTGAGCCTACCACTCGCTTCTGCTCGATTAAGTGTATTAACCAGGGCTTCGGCACAAATAATGAAAAGGAAGGGTGATAGAGGATCACCTTGACGGATACCTCGTTCCGGTTTAATGAACCCGTGAGTATCCCCATTCATCAAGACCGTATACGTCATCGTAGAAACACATTCGAGAATCCATTGACTCCATCTCCTGTCAAAACCTAACTTTTCCAATAGTTTTTCCAAGAAGATCCACTCCACTCGGTCATAAGCTTTGGACATGTCGGTTTTGATAGCCATATAATCTCTATCTACCTTGGAGTTGGTTTTAAGAGCGTGAACCATCTCATGCGCAATTATGATGTTATCGGTGATCAATCTATCCGCAACAAAGGCTCCTTGCGTTGGCGAGATCATTTCAGAAATAATCTTTTTCAGCCTGTTACACAAGATTTTCGATATAATCTTGTATTGGACCGAACAAAGACTAATTGGGCGCAATTGCGTCATATGAGTAGGGTTGGATACTTTAGGAAGGAGGAAAATCTGGGTATGATTTCAGCCTAAAGGCATATGAGCTGTTTCAAAGAAGCGTTGCGTTTCCTCTATTACACTCGGTCCAATCTGTAGGTTTAATTCTGTGTTAAGTATTGTGATTTGAATTTAGTAAGACGCTTTGGATAGTAATTTACTATTATGTTCTTTTATTCAATCTAATAATTGTCAAAGATGATGGTATATATATATATATATTAGGTCTTTATCTGTTTTTCATTAGTCATAATTATTTTGGCGCTGGACCTGTAGTGCAGCGTAATCTTTTATTAAAACTTGAAGGTTAATGAATATTAAAAGACAAAGTAAAGTACTCATTCGTATTATTTTTTTATATCTTAAAGTACAAAAGGGCTGTACATACGGTTTTGATCTTGCGTTAATCATATATACGCAAATTGCGGTAATCTTCAATTTAAAGGGCTGTACTAAACAAATATTACACTATTGTTTACGATTGTTTAATGTGTTTTTGGTTTGGTAATGGATTGTTTTTTGGTTTTCCCGGTTGAGTGGTTATTTAATTGCAGTATTATATTAAAACATTCCTTTTTTTGGTTTGGTACGGTCTGGAGGCTTTGGTTTTTCTTTTATTATTAGTAGGACACAACCCTAAATTCTTGTTGCCTCTTTCTGTTCCTGGTTCTTTGGTTTACGTAAGCTTACATTGTTAATTACACAACTAAATATTCGTACCATTGTTTTAAAGTTGTAAATGTTGTATTAACATAAAGTCGTAGTATAATTTTCCGTTGCATAAATATTGGAAGAAAGTGATATTTAGAAATAGTCTAAATATTAGAAGGCGAGTATTTGTTTTTAAAAAATTATTCTTAATCGGAAGTTTTAATTTTTCATTTAGAGGTTTAGTTCTTTAGGTGAGAGAGAGTTTTTTATGTTAAAATATCAACGTGTTCCTAAAATTTTGGAAAAATATAGAGGTTTTTGTTTCATTTTGGTCCTCAATTCTGGTAACTGCTGTTTTTGTAACTGTTTTTTTTGAAGCTTTGTTTGAAAAAGCAGTTAGCTTCTTCGTCTTCATATCCTTCTTTGAGTGGTGTTTGTGATCCCACAAGTTGTCTTCATTACTGATGAATCCAGAAATAGAGAAAGCGTTGAAGGCTATGTCGCTAGCGGAAGAGGAGGTGCTGTTTACATTACCTGACCTTCTGGAGTATTGTTCGAGTGAAAGAAACGTATTAAGCATTATAGGACGTACTCTTAATCCCCCCTTCCAGCCAATGGAGGACCTCATTCTCGATTTACCACAGAAGTTTCGAATGTCAGATCGTGTCCGTGGAGTTGCTTTGAGTAATGATCGTTTTCAATTCATCTTCAAGTATAAAGAAGACATGGAAGAGGTTCTTAAGAAAGGGGCTTGGACCTTTAATGAATGGTCGGTGGTGATTGATAGATGGTATGAAAATGTTTCTAAGGATTACTTGAAGTTTATGTCGGTATGGATCTAGATTCGGAATATACCAGTGAACTATCATACGATTGAATCGATCTCCGCCCTTGGAGAGTTGGTCGGACAAGTCAAGGAAGTGGCATTTGATCCAGCTTGGCCTCAACGTAAAGAGTATGTCCGTGTTTGCATACTCTTTGATGTTTCCCGTCCTGTTCCGAGAGTACGTGTGGTTAACTTTCCGAAAGGAGAGGTTGCAAAGCTGCTGTTTGACTTCGAACGCGTTCAAAAACGATGCTATATCTGTCAACGGTTAACACATGACAAAGAAAATTGTCATTTGCTCCTTCAAGTCCGGCCGGAGGCTACGGTTTCGAAGACATCGGATGCACCTGAAAAAGTTGTTGAGCAGTTTATAACAGAAGCTAATCCGCTTTGGGGTGTTCTTTCTGAATCCCAAGTTGGCATCGATACCTTAATGAAATGTGGTAGTACTTGACGGTCTCTGATGGAGCTGAGCGTAGTGCGAGAATCCTGCGGATTCAAAACTCTATTTCAGAGGCAGAGAAAAATCCTTTATCTCGTAAGTCTCTTCTTAGTTTAGAACCTCTCTCGATATTCCACACAGATGTCGACAAAGGTAAGGGGCTTGTTTCTGGATATGAGCATAGTGAAGCACAACAGAACCAGGATCTGAGCAGAGATAAGTTGTTGGCTTTGGCAATTAAAACAGGTCAGAAAGATGCGTGTACTGATGTTCGCCCTCACTATCTCCAATTTGCAGGAACATCTATCACTTCCCAGACACCACAAGGGGCCAGTTCTACGGCATCAGATGCATACCTCCCTGAGGTTAGCTCTTCCGGAACATCCTCAAAGTCTGGGAAGAGTCGTAAGAGACCTCCTCGGGTCAAGCGCTTGGCTGCGGCTGCGAAAACTTGCTCACAAAAGGGCAATAAGTTGCTTTCGATCACATACAAAAGAAAGGCTACTGAGGTTTTGGAAACTCCATCCAAGCTACCTAAGCTAAAGGAGAGTGAGGCGGTTCCGAGTGGGGAACGGCCGAAACAAGTATGAAGATTATAATCTGGAACTGTCAGGGCATTGGATCGGAACTGACAGGGAACCGTCTCCGTGAGCTGCTCAAAACTTATTTCCCGGAGATTATCTTCTTAATGGAAACAAAAAACAAAAAGATGTGTCCGCGGATCTACAGGTTTGGCTTGGATATGATCATGTATTCACAGTGGAACCGGTGGGTATAAGTGGTGGTTTGGCGATCTTATGGAAGAATAGTGTATAGTTGGATTTTCTTTGCGTTAGTAAGAATGTTGTAGATATCAATGTACAGTTTGGTAGTGTTTCTTTCTTTTTATCATGTATATACAGTGATCCTATTTTGAAGTTTCGTCACGAAGTTTGGGAGAGATTACTGCGTATTGGTGTTCACAGGAAAGATAAGTGGTGTCAGATTGGAGATTTTAATGAAATTCTTAGCAACGATGAGAATTTGGGTGGTCCGATGCGTAGCGAATCGTCTTTTAAGCAATTTTCAGACATGTTAGTGCTGTGTGAGATGATTGAACTACAGAGCAAGGGGAATGGGTATACTTGGGCAGGGAAGAGGCATAATTTGTGGATACAAAGCAAACTTGATCGTGCGTTTGGGAATAAAGCCTGGTTGTCAACATTCCTTTCATCGAATCAAATTTTCCTTGATCGTACGGGATCGGATCACCGCCCTGTTTTGCTTTGTCTATTTGACAATCAAGCTGATTTTCGTGGACAATTTCGGTTTGATCATCGGTGGATTGAAAAAGAGGGAGTTTGAGAAATTGTCTCTCATGCTTGGAGTAAAGGTAACTTCATGGCGACAATTCCGGTTATGAATTGCATATCTGAGTGCCGCAAACAACTAAGTAAATGGAAAAAGAAGGGAAACCATAATTCCTTTGACTGTATTCAACATCTTAAAGCTGCCTTTGATGTTGAGTCTTCTTCAACCTCCCCTTGTTTTGGACGGATGAATTCTCTAAAAGATGAGCTCAGTGTGGCTTATAAAGAAGAGGAGCAGTTTTGGCGTCAAAATAGCCGACAAAAATGGTTACAAATATTTCCACGCCTCGGTTAAATGGAATAACAAAAAGAAATGGGTGCAGAAGTTGATTGATGACACGGGTACAACGCACTTCTCGGAAGAAGCTAAAGGAGCAGTAGCCTCATCTTACTTTCAAACTCTGTTCAAGACTTCAAACCCTGCTCTTTTCTCGGATATATTCATTGACTTTCAATCAAAGCTTACTACCAACATGAACAGAGGTCTTATAGCTGAGGTTTCAAGTGAGGAAATACGTAATGCGGTCTTCTCTATCCAAGTGACGAGTGCCCCGAGAGCCGATGGTATGTGTGGACAAGTCATCGGAGCACAAGTCACGGAAGAAGTGCTGGCTTTCTTCCATGAAGGTACCTTCCCATCAGATTGGAACTTCCCTCTTCTTTGCTTAATTCCAAAGAAAGAAATCACAGACTTCATGACGGACTTACGCCCGATAAGTCTATGCTCTGTGTTATATAAAATTGTTTCGAGAATCTTGGTTCATCGCCTTAAGCCGCTGCTGCCTCAGCTTATCTCGCCGACTCAGTCCGCTTTTGTAGAAAAAAAAATTTGATTTCGGACAATATCCTTATAGCGCATGAGCTCATCCATAGCTTAAAGACCCATCCTACTATCTCTTCCGGTTTTATGGTGATAAAAACGGATATGTCTAAAGCTTACGATCGTGTTGAATGGGCATATCTAGAGAGCTTGTTACGAGCCCTTGGTTTTCATGAGAAGTGGATCACTTGGGTTATGCTTTGTGTTACATCTGTTAGCTACTCGGTGCTTATCAACGGAGAAAACATGGGCTGGTTACACTCGAGCGTGGCCTACGCCAGGGTGATCCCTTATCGCCACTCCTCTTTGTGTTGTGTACGGAAGGATTGGTACATCTACTGCACAAAGCTAAATGTGCAGAAACATTAGAAGGGATACAGTTTGATCCCTCTGGTCCGATGGTTCATCATCAGCTTTTTGTAGATGATAGCCTTTTCCTGTGTCGTGCTACGCTTGAGCAATGTGGAACCCTCAATTCTATCTTACAGTGTTATGGAGAGGCTACAGGTTAGTTGGTCAATGCCTCAAAATCATCTATTACATTCGGTGAGAAAGTGAATGTGGAACAGCGTGTTCTGATCCAGAATTGCTTACAAATTCATTCCGAGGGTGATGCGGGTACCTATTTGGGCCTTCCCGAATGTTTTAGTAGATCAAAAGTTCAGATGCTACAATATATTAGTGATCGACTAAGTTCAAGACTGAATGGATGGTTCTGCCGCAATATATCTCAAGGAGGCAAGGAAGTTTTAATCAAATCGATTGCACTAGTTATGCCTATTTTTGCTATGTCGGTTTTCAGATTACCGAAGGCTACCTGCACTAAACTGAATGGGGTTATGTCCGATTTTTGGTGGGGAGTTGCCGATAAGAAGAAGCTTCATTGGATTCGATGGGAGAAACTTTGTCTCCCTAAAAAAGACGGAGGGCTTGGTTTTCGTGACATCGAACTCTTTAACCAAGCCTCATTAGCGAAACAAGTATGGCGAGCACTACAAGAACCCCTTTCTCTGTTTGTGCATGTCTTAAAGAGTCGCTATTATGTCAATACTGATATCCTACAAGCAGACTCTCCCCCGAAGTCTTCTTTTGCTTGGAGAAGCCTCTTACATGGCCGTGATATGTTGCTTAAAGGGCTGAGACGTATGGTTGGGGATGGAAGATCGATTGATGTATGGATCGATCCCTGGATCTTAGATGGATCAATGCGCAGATCCTTTAACAGGAATCGTATCATTGACCTCCACCTAAAGGCTCATGATCTGTTGGACAGGACGTCAGGAACTTGGAACTTTTCAAAGCTCAGTGAGTTGTTCATTCCTGAAGAAATACGTAGAATACTACATCTAAAACCATTACCTGAATCTCCGGATTATTGGATTTGGCGACATAGTAAGGATGGGGAGTACTCGATGAAGACTGGATATGACTTGAACCTTCAAACGATGAAGGCTAATATGATCTCTGAAGCTACAATGCAACCGTCACTTAACCCCCTTAATGATGTGTTGTTGAAGTTAAATACTCCTCCGAATATAAAGATTTTCCTCTGGAAAGCGTTAAGTGGTGCTTTGAGTGTGGCTGACAACTTACGACATCGAGGAATGCAGGTGGATTTACGTTGCTCCTATGCGGTGAAGAAGGAGAGAGTACAAATCACGTTTTGTTCGCATGTGCTAAGGCTAGAAAGACATGGGCGATGGCCTAAACACCTTGTCCTGATACTGGTTTTCACCCCACCTCTATCTATGAAAACTTCATCTTTCTGTTGTCAGCTTACATGTCACACAATCTTCCTAAAGAAACTCGTCATCGCTTACCTTGGATCCCTTGGACATTGTGGAAGAACCGCAACAAATTAATCTTTGAAGGAGTCCAATTCAGTGTTCAAGAAAGTACTAAAAATATTCATAATGATGCTGAGGAATGGCGGCTTGCACAAGCTCACGAGGACACGGTTATACTTCCTGGGCTTTCCTCTGGACAACTTGCAGCTGCACTTTGGACAGCTCCCACTAAAGACTGGTTGAAGTGTAATATCGGATTAACTTGGTCGAGAAGAAAGAAACTAGGAGGCGCCTCTTGGATATTACGAGATGGTAAAGGAGATGTAATTTTTCATAGTCGCCGAGCCTTTTCTGGTGTGGAGACATTGATAGAAGCACGATACCTTGGAATTCTCTGGACTATCGAAAGTATTTGCAGCCACAGGATTTCTAAAGTTATATTCCCTGGTGATGCATAGGAATTGATTGGAGCAGTGAATAGACCACCGGACTGGCCATTGTATCGCGGACACTCTGAGGTTTTGATCAAGGCATTGGATTCCATTGATGAGTGGAAGTTGGTTGTAGAAAGTGGTGATGCGAATCGAAGTACTTTTCTAATCACGCGTAGCATAACTATGGAGGATAGGCGGCAATCTTATGTTGCTGCGGGAACTCCGAGTTGGCTCGCTGCAATCTTAGAGCTGGAGAAGTTGCAAATCTAGTGCTACATCATGGTGTGTTATTATCTTTGCTTTTGTTTCTATGCAACTCCTCTGTTTTGGAGCTTGCTCTATTTTTTTTTGTTTGATCGGTTATGTTGTTATTTCTTTTGTTTTTGTAATTTTTAGTCTGTCTTTGGTTTCTTGTATAATTGTTGGGCCTGTTGCTAAGCCCACTCCAAGTAATGTCATTTAGATGTTTTAAAAAAAAGATTGTTTTATCCCTAAATTAACGTACCGTCTTTTATATATAATAATATTGAAATTTTAAATATTTTGGTTTGTGTTTTTTAAAAAGAAATCACCTAGATACGGTTAACTTGGTATAATCAGAGCCGTATTATATGCGCTATTTTGCTTTGTTCGGTTTAGTTTAGAGTGATTTTAGTACATAGGCAATTCCACTTACTTTTCTGCATATCTTTTGGATACCATTAATTTTGTTATAAAGAATTGTATTTTGGTATGTGTATTAAGGTGGTGGAAGAATATTAATAATTTACTTGTTATATGTGACAAATAAATTGGATATATTTTTGATTAGAACAAATATAGAGCAATATGCTTGTTTACCTTGTGTACATTGTGTAGGTGTTGTTGGTCGTTTTCGCTTCTGCCTGTAAGAATCATTAGATGGGGTCAAATATGTTAAGGATTAAATGTGTTAGGGCCATTAATTAAATAACCTATTTTGTAGTGGTCACTTTGTGATAAAGGAAAGGTTATGGGCATAAGTGTTATGAAATATTAATATGTGGATACCTTTTGCAATTTTTAGTTTGATGAGGGGCCGAACTAGAAATTGATTCTCTATAAATAGAGGGTTATGGTCCCCAAGGCAACCCTAGCCGAAAATACAGAAACTCTTTGGATCCCCATCACCAAAGAACTAAAGTCTCATAGGGTTTGCTTTGGAAGATCCATTCCCTATTCATTCATATTCCTTAAGCATGGATTCATCAGGTACGCTTCCGTTTTCGTTATTATTAATCAGTAACTAATATGGATTATGATTTATAGATTGAATAAATCTAACAATTGGTATCAGAGCCACCATATTCAGTTTTTTGATTGATATTAAGATTTTATTATTGGAATTTCGGATTTATATGATTTTAATAAATAAATTCGAAATTATTTTGGATGAAAAATTATGATTGTTCAATCTGATTTTTCGTTAAAGTTTTTTGCTTAAATATGTGTTCTGGGATGTGTGATTTCGTTTGGTATTAGATCTATAAATATGTATGAAATTTAGATCTAAATTTTATGTAAAATCCAATTTAAAGTGTAAACTCATCTGGTTATAATTTTCGAAATTAAGGAAATAATTTTTGAAAATTTTGAGTTTATTTTCGGGAAATTTCGGAATTTTTCCTGTCAAAATTTTCAGATCTTGTTTCAGATCCGTTTTTCCAGTCTTGCTAGAACTTCTGTTTTTTAGGATTCTGTAAACCCTAGGGCTACAGACAAATTTAGTTGGACTTATTTAAATGATTAGGCCCAAATCTGGTTTCTGATTTAAATATTATTTTTGTTTTAAATCAGTTGGGCCTATTTTTAATTAAGCTCACTCCAGCTTTTAATAAGGTTATTTAAAAAAACGCAACAGCTGGTATTCGATCCCTGGTCGTGTGGAAAAGCTGGCCTTCTTTCCTGTGTCTGTAGCCACTTTGCTACGCTAA
>OVAN01015993.1:0-10909 GCA_900406275.1 Anastatica hierochuntica
CTCCATGATTTATAAGCTCCAATCCCACTTTGAATCCACCATTAGAGCCTCAAAAATTCCATCTCAAAAGAGCACCTAGAAATGCAAGAAAGATGGATGCAAAATGCAATATGAACCTAAACTAGACTCAAGACTCTAAATGATGCATTCTAAAGCTAATATGCTTATTTACAANTATGCATGAAATTGTAAGTACATCACCAGCAGCAACGGGAAGCCAGGAGGACCAAAACCTTGCTTAAGAGCAAGAAGACCTGATGGACACATAAGAGCTGCAAGCCGCAGTCCTTGCCCCACTCTCTGATGAGGCCAGAATACTGGAGCATATGTTCTCTAGCAAGTTTGAGGTGCTGAAGTTGGTGGTCGAACGACTTATGGGTTTTGCACCTCCTCTGAGGAAAAGTGCCTTAAGCTCTTATGCGGACACTCCTTTCTCAGAAGAGATCGCCCTTACCAACATTGGAAAGAAGTTCACCTTCCCATTCATTAAGCCGTACAACGGGACTTCCGACCCGAACAATCACATTGCATAGTACAAGCAGAAGATGCTTATTGTGGCAATCCATAAGGAGCACAAGGAGGCCGCCTTGTGCAAGGGGTTCGTCTCTAGCCTGACAGGGGCCGTCTTACAATGTTCGTATCGATTCGAATTGGAAACATAAGATCCTTTGCTCATTTGAATGATCTGTTTGTGGAGCAATTTGCTAGCACCAGAGTAACTCCCAAGTCCTCTGATGACCTTTATGAGATCAGGCAGCGTAAGGCAGAGCCACTCAGGAGCTACCTTCACCGCTTCAACAACCTGAAAGTCACAATCCCAAACTGCAGTGATGCCACCATAATTTCTGCCTTCAAGAGAGGACTTCTGCCTGACGGTGATATGTATAAGGAGCTCACTAAATATCAATGCAGAACGATGGAAGACGTGCTCTCCCGGGCCCAGGCGCAGATCAAGTGGGAAGAAGATCTACTTGCCAGGCAAGAATCTCGGGTCATGAGGACCGAGAAGACGGCCAAAGATGACTAGCCCGACCACAAATGATGCACAGAAGGGAGCTAAAGGACATAAGCCTCTGGGTAAGCCAGACGTCAACAAATTCCTGCCGGTACATACTTGGCCAGACGTATCCAACCTGTCAATATCAAGCGCAGAGCTGGTAGGAGCTCTGAAAGAGATGGGAGGCCAGGTCAAATTGCCTTACAAGATGAGGTCACCCGACCATCGACGGAATCCAAACAAATGGTGCGACTTCCACAATGACCACGGTCACAGAACGGAGGATTGTATATCCTTAAGAATAGAAGTTAATGAGCTTCTCAAAAAGGGACACCTACGAGAATTCCTTTCCATCAACGCTAAAGAGATGCTGGATAACCAGGAAGAAGGAGTCCCAGCTGGCTGTCAAGCGCCTGACTCCCCAAGACACGATAGGGTGATCAATGTCATATCCTGAGGTTTGGAGATAAGTGGCATCATGCACGCGGCTGCGAAGAAAAGCACAACACTCGCTAAAAAAAATAATGGCATCTCGGAAGTCAAGCGCCAGAATCTCAGCAGGGAAGTCATAAGTTTCACGGCTGGAGGACAAGATGGGATCCTGACTCCACATCACGACGTGTTGGTTGTTTCATTATCAGTGGCGAATTGTTTGGTGAAGAGAGTACTTATCGACAATGGGAGCTCTACGAACGTACTTTTCCTGGGAGCATACACAGACCTAGGTCTGACCCAGGAAGCCTTGATCAAGAAGACCACGCCACTGGTGGGTTTCAGTGGGGAAGTCAAGCAGACCATCGAAGAGATATCACTTCCGGTGTGCGCTGGAAAAATCAACCTGTCCACTAAGTTTTCTGTCATAGACTGTCCCTCTGCGTATAACATGATCATGGGCAGCCCTGGATACATGAGATGAGAGCCGTGCCGTCAACCCTGCACCAAGTACTCAAGTTTCCAACCTCATGGGGAATCAAAGAGATCAAGGGTGATCAAGAGAACACTCGATCGTGCTACCAGACCACTTTAAAGGGAAAGACGACTCCTTTGTAGCAATTACAGAGACCACTTCCCGCGTTGCACGCTGAAGAGCCAGAAGTGGAACAGCTGGATGACGTTTGTCTGGTACCCGGAGAGCAAGGCAAAAACCTCAGAATAGGGGCAAGGTTGCAAGAAGGCATACACCAAAGGCTGATAGACTTTCTTAGATCCAATGCGGATTGCTTCGCTTGGTCCCACGTTGACATGCCAGGGATAGACCCAGAAGTCAAAGTACATAAGCTACAAGTGGACTCCAAGTACTCGGCAGTCAAGAAAAAAAGGAGGAAGTTCGCACTTGAACGAGACGAGATCATCAATGATGAAGTCAAAAACCTCCTAGCGGTTGGGTTCATTAGAGAGGTCCACTATCCGGATTGGCTAGCAAACGTCGTCGTGTTCCGGAAGAAGAATGGCAAGTGGCGGGTTTGCATAGATTTCATGGATCTAAATAAATCTTGCCCTAAGGATCCTTTTCCACTGCCCCATATAGACAAGATGGTGGACGCCACAGCTGGACATCAGTTGATGAGCTTCATGGACGCCTGTTCTGGGTACAATCAAACACTCATGCATCCAGACAACCAGGAAAAGACTTCCTTCATGACTTCTCGTGGAATCTACTGCTACAAGGTGATGCCTTTTGGATTGAAGAATGCGGGATCCACTTATAAGAGGCTAGTCAACATGATGTTCACAGACCAAATCGGCCAGACCATGGAAATCTATATAGACGACATGCTGGTCAAGTACTTAGACGCTGAAGACCACATAGCCCACCTGCAACAAGCCTTCTCTACCTTGAGGAAGTACAACATGAAGCTCAACCCCTCTAAGTGCTCATTCGGAGTAAGCTACAGGAAGTTTTTGAAGTACATAGTCACATACAGGGGCATTGAAGCGAACCCGGAGCAAATTAGGGCGATCTAGGTGATCCCTTCGACCAAGACTCCACGATACATCCAGAAGCTCACCGGAAGAATGGCGGCCTTGTGTATATTCATATCCAGGCTATCCGACAAGTCGCACACATTCTTTGAAGCCATTAAGTTCACAGGGAAATTTGAATGGAACCAAGAGTCCAAAGACGCCCTAGTCAAACTCAAGGAACATCTAACAACGCAACCTCTTCTCTCAAAGCTCTAAGACGGAGAGCCTCTGCTCCTTTACCTTGTCGTCTCAGAGCATGCCGTAAGAGTTGTCTTGGTCAGAGAAGAAGAAAGCAAGCAGCATCCGGTATACTATGTAAACAAATCCTTTTTGGATACCGAGACTCGCTATAGCCACCTGGAGAAACTAGCAATCGCCTTGGTCATCTCGGCCAGGAAGTTGCGTCCCTATTTCTAGGCGCACCCAGTGATAGTCGTCACATCTTTCCCTATCAAGTATGTACTCCACAAGCCAGAAGTATCCAGAAGACTGGCCAAATGGGCATTGGAACTAGGCGAGTACGATGTGATCTTATGACCTGCCACGACGATCAAATCATAGGTCCTGGCAGAATTCGTAGCAGAATTCTCCCCGCCGATGGTACCATGGGCAAAAGAAGAGGTCAGGATCCAACAAGAAAATAAAAGTGAAGAGGAATGGGAACTTTATGTAGATGGATCCAGCAACATATGAGGAGTAGGTGTAGGCCTCGTGCTCATCTTACAAGGAGGAGAAGTGGTATCAAGAGCATTAAGATGCAACTTTAGAGCCACCAACAATGAAAGTGAGTATGAAGCCTTAATTGCAGGACTCAGCTTGGCAAAAGACTTGGGAATATAAAACTTGCAAGTTTACAATGATTCCCAATTGATTGTAAGTCAGACGCAAGGCGACTATCAAGCAAAAGACGCTAGCATAACCAAGTACTTGGCCATAGCCAAGAGACTCGTTGATTCGTTCAAAGCATGCAGACTCACACAGATCCCAACGGAACAAAATGCGCATGTGACCACCTTGGCCAACCTGGCCTTGACCCTAAAAACTGCGAAGCCAACTAGCATACCTTTGTTGGTTCTCTAATGGCCAACTACTGATGAGGATGCCAAAGGGCCTCAAGTTTCCAACATTGAAGAAGAAGAAACCTGGATGACGCCCATTACTTCCTACTTGAAGGATGACGTCCTGCCGAACCTGAGGAGTGAATGTCGTAAGATCAAAAGGCAAGCATCTCGCCACTGCCTGTTCCACGGAAAACACTACAGAAGATCCTTCTCGGGCTAATACCTCAAATGGGTAAAGTCGGAAGACGAAGATCTAGTCCTCAAGGAGTTGCATGAGGGCGAATGCGGATCCCGCTCTCTTGGAAGAAGCCTGGTACTAAGAGCCAAGAGGGCAAGCTACTATTGGCATACAATGGCCTATGACGCCCTCCAGATGTCAAAGTATTGTGACAAATGACAGAGGCACACACACGTATCTAAGCTGCCCCCGGAAAACCTCAAATCCGTGAGTTCTCCATGGCCATTCATGAAGTGGGGATTGGATATCGTGGGAAAATTCCCGACAGCTCCCGGGCAGCTGGAGTACCTCTTGGTAGTGACAGACTACTTCTCCAAGTGGGTGGAGGCAGAAGCCTTGAGCAAGATTACGGATGTCCAATCAAGAGGTTCCTCTGAAAGAACGTGGTAACACGGTTCAGAACGCCTCAGGAAATAGTTACAGAAAATGGTCCACAATTGACAAGCAAAAACTTCAAAAAGTATTGCGATGATTGAGGCATAAAACTAAGTTTCGCAACTCCGAGACATCCGCAATCCAACAGGCAAGCCGAATCAACCAACAAGACAGTAGTCAACCTTCTGAAAAAGAGATTGGACGACGCCAAAGGCAACTGGGTCGAAGAACTTCCAGCTACCCTATCGACATGCCGAACAAACAATAAGACTTCAACAGGGGAACACCTTTCTCCCTGGTCTACGGAACAGAGGCGGTGTCCCCCGCCGAAGTCAGTGTCCCCACGGCAAAGTCAGAACTTCTAACCCCAAGAGAAAATGAAGAGTTGATGGCTTTGTCCTTGCATCTCCTTGACAAAAAAAGGGAAGCCGCAAGAATCCGAAACTGGAAGTACCAACAGGAAGTAGCTCGCAGCTACATTAAGGAGGTACGAACCCGGACGTTCCAACAAGGAGAGTGGGTGATGCGCCGAATCTTCGAGAATACTAGGGACAAGGCTGCAGGAAAGTTGGTGCGTGGCTGGGAAAGACCATAGTAAATCGTGGAAGTCAAAGGAGCAGGGAAGTTACAAGACAGGTACGGAAAAGTACAACCAAATAGCTGGAACGCGTTACAGCTAAAGTCTTACTTCTTTTAATAGAACGCCCCTGATCCGGACGACCATACCCCATATATATTTTTCTGCTTTGGATTTTTAATTTTTTTTTTGCATCCTTTTATGTAATCATGATACGTCTAAGGACGAATACCAATCAATAAAACAACTACTTTATCACGGGAAAATTCAGTTGAAAGAAAGGGGCAAATAAGTTTAATGACTACTCCTCAATAAAGGAGTAACACATGCAACATACCCTTCCAAAACAAATGCAAAAAACTCAAAAAAGAGAGAAAGAAACTCTGCTTGAACAAGGAAAAATACCCGAAAGAAAGCAAGAGACAAAAATTGTTTATTCTGCTTAACAGAGAGTGGCTAACCGGAAAGCAGAGTGCTGAGCAGAAAGTAAATACAAGCTTAACCTTTCTTACCAGGTCAGAGTAAAAGCAAAAGCTATGTGACCTGAGCACAGGAGCATCACCTTTACCTACTTACCCAAACGTGGGAAGTAGAAGAAAAGTCTGGCACTTGGACCCCTTTGCGGGGGAGGTCTATACCAGCAAAACCAATAAGAATGAGAGTGGCTTCACTGCAGGAAGTAGAGTGCAGCAAAGCAAAATCAGCTATTTTTGGATTGTTGAATGCCAAAAATCCAGAAGATACCTCCGGGTATCAAGAGGCCAAAAACACAAGCTAGTGGTTACCTCCAGGTAACAGAATGCGCAAAAGCCAGAAGATACCTCCGGGTATCAAGAGGCCACAAACGCAAGTTAGTGGTTACCTCAGGGTAACAAAATGCCAGTAAGACATAAGATACTTCCGGGTATCAAGAGGCTAAAAACGCGTCTTGGGAACCTAAGCATTGTCTAAGGACAAGAAGAAAAACTCCCTTAAAAAAAGAGTGATAATAAGATTATCCCAACCTGGAACTCAAGAACTCTCGTAAGAAACGAAAAGACTAGAGGCCAATACGCCAGAAGTCAAATAGCCGGAATACCGATAAAAGGCTAGATGCTCCTAGCCAGAAGCTCATAGCCAGAAGCCAGCCGATCAAGACGCAAAGGCTAGAAGCTCATAGCTAGAAGCCAGCCGGTCAAGACGCAAAGGCCAGAAGCTAGTAGCCAGAAGCAAGCCAGTCAGGGTGCTAATGATAAAAATCCTGCCAAAGCATCATCTCTAAATCTAAGACAAAAGCCTGTTAAAGCAAGAAGGCAAAAGAGAGCTAGAAAAATATTCATAGAAGGCCACTAAGGGCCATACGATGAGTTTTAAGCCCCGAAGTGCAAACAGAAATAAGGCCAAGAAGGCCACCGAAGAGTTAAGGCCATTGAGGCTACAAAAGTCATTACAAAGCCCACAAGGGGCAAGAGTAGGCTCACGCAGGGGCATGCTATCAACAAAAAAGAAGAAAATAAAATCCCACAAGGGTAGAGCAACCGGTTTCTTGATTCTGGATCTGGAGGATCAAGAGAGGCGGAGTTCTCGACAGTTGGCGCAGAGACCACTGGGGACGTAGAAGCCAGGGCAGGAGGAATCTCCGGTTCATCTTCAAAGGTGGGAGCTTCGAGGCCATTTTCTTCTTCCTATGCAATCGCCACCATCTTTTAGCTCTCAAACTCCTCCTCCAAGTTCCAAGACTTGGCCTCACCCTTGAGGTAGTCCCGAACCATCTCCCAGCGCTCCATGATCCTAGCACTGTTGACAGCCATTGACATCTCCTCCGTGAAGGTGGCCACCTGGGCGTTCAGGTTGCCAAGCTCCTCTTCTAGCTTTGACTTCCCCTGAGTCAAGCTAAGGACCTTCTCCGCCGCCTTCTCCTTCTCTGACTCCAGCCCCCGGAGCAGTTCCTTCATCTCCCTCAGCTCCTTCTCCAAGCTAGTAGACCTATCCTTCTCTGCCCTCAGCTTGGCGAGGCAATCCTCAACCTGGGCCTTCCCTGCAGCGATCACCTCAGTACCGACTTGATCCTTGGCATGGAAGAGTCATGCAGCTAGCTGAACAACAAAGAGGAGGAAGGTTAGCCAAAATAAAATGAGACAACCAAATAGCAGCCAGAAGCCAAAGGTAGGCCAATTATCTTGATCATTCCCTTCTGGACCGGGTCGAAGATGCCCAGATTATCAGAGCTAGGAGGATTAGAAAGAAGCACAGGGAAGACGGAGCTCTGCAAGTGCTCCAAGGTTCCATCAAGATCACGAATAGAGGAGGAGGACTACTTGGCGGGAGGACCCTTCTGCTTCTTGCTAGAGGTAGTGGCCTTTTGGGTCCCTTTCCTCTTGGACCCAGCAGAGGGAGATTCCGAGATCTCCACCACCTCCAGAGCTTTGCTCCCAGACGCCAACTTTGCCTTTCTTGCCGCCTGAACCCTTTTGATGTCCTCCAACACCTTGGACCCGGATCCTGACATATTTCCTACAAAACGACAAAGTATCAGTCAAGAAGCTAGCCCATAAGCAAATAAACAAAAGAAGTAAGAAATAAGGATCAAACCTATAATGCTGCTCTAGTTCAACGCTTCTTCACTCAACAGGAACGGGATGCTTCTTTCCTCAGCAGGGATCTCCAAAGATTCTTCCGCCTTTTCCGTGCCCTCCTCTGATTTCTCTTTATAGACGCTTTTGTAAAAATGAAAAAACAAGAGGATTAGTGACCAAGCTGGAAGCAGCAAAAGGAAAAGCATCCTCAACCTACCAGTGAATTTCCAAAGAGTAGAGAACCTAGGAGAAGTCCGGACTCTCATGAAAACAAACTTTTGGGCCCAATTCTTGGTGAAAGCCGCCCCTTTCCTTTCCTCCTTCTCCAGCTTAAGCACAAAGGGAGCACCGACAACGAGGGCGGAAGTAATATCTACCTTCACCTGGGATAACGTGGATGAAATAATAGGAGTAGAGAAGCTCATTAATGTCGAGATCCAGCCCATGGAACTCGTTAAGCACTTGGATGGCAGTGAGAATCCTCCAAGACGGTGAGTTCAGCTTGGAAGGGCAGATGTTGAAGTGTTCCGAGACTTTCCTCACCAGGGCAGATGTTGTACCCTTGACTCTAGCCTCGAAATAGCCTTCATACATGTCTATTTCATCTCTTGGGCATTCAAAAGCCCTCTCATCCTTCCCATGCAACCTCAAGCAAACGCCTCCTCTGATAGAATATTGCTGCCTCCACTCCTCTAAGATCTCAGAGTTTACATTGGAGAAAGGACCTACCTTCAGAAGCTTCGGACCCGCAACAGATTGCAAGGGCAGCGGGTTGGCTTCAGGGATCTCCGTGTCCTCTGAAGATCCCTCAGCCTCAATAGAAAGGCTAGTCTTAATCAGGCGTCTCTTCCGGAGACGCGCACCGACGGAAGAAGAGGCCACCTGTTGATGCGAAGCATTTCGATCGAAGTTTAGAAATTTATAATGACCTAACAACCACTCCTAGCCAGCAAGATTGACGGGGTCTAGTTGTAGTAATAAAGGTATCGTCCAAGGATTGAATAGTTTAGAAGAGCTTAAACAAAGAGAATGACACTAGAAANTAAGGCTTTATTGAAAGGTTAAAGCTATTCCCCGGTCAAGGATCCCTCAATTATCGACCAACCCATTCTCGTGATGGTGGTCTATTCACCTATACCCACTACAAAGCTCACCTCTCGGATTTCGCCTATCTAAGCAAGTATGTGATAGTGTATCTCAAGGCCTTATAACCATCTAGCATCTTGGAATCCCTTTGGGCAAACTACTCTCGCAGCCCAAGATGAAAAACCTAAATCTTGTTCACTCATGTATTTCATCGAACACGTTGTAGGCATCGATTAGCAAGCAATCTTAAGTTTGAGAACAAAACAAGATCTAGCAAGAATCTATGCCAAAACCTAGCCTACTAGTCCATTACAAGCTTAGATCTAACCCTAGCTAACATATCTCAAGATCCAAAAGATGATCTACTCACTAAACCTCATGGAAATCCAAAGACATAAAAATGGTCTTTGAGCTTCCATAGTTTAGAAGAAGAGATCTAAGAAGAGAGAGATTAAAGAAAAGTTCCAAAGATCTTTTAAAACCAAAGCAAATGTTATTACAAAGTCTTGATCTTTAAAATAATGTTTAGAAATGTAGAAAAATAAGATAGATATGTTCTCCCTTGTTCTTGAAGCTTAGAGGTCTATTTATACTAAACATATAGTGGAAGAAGCCCTAAAACAAGGGGTATTTGCGGCCATGTTGTCAGCCATCGACCCATCTGCTCGATGGGAACCTACCCAGGGTCGATGGCTGGCAACCTACAGAGGAGGAAGCTCCATTTTTTTCAGGGTTGTTGGCCATCGACCCAAGGTTGCTGGCAATCGACCAAATGGTCGATGGGAGCTCCCTTAGGCAGTTTTGATGGCCTTTTGGTCCACTTTGACATCTTTTTTGATCCTATCTCTTCCCTATGCTTCTAGCCTCTCTTCTCCATGATTTCTAAGCTCCAATCCCACTTTGAATCCATGCCTAGAGTCTCCATAGATTCATCCAAGTTACACCTACAAAATGCAAAGAAAATGCAATGCAAATGCAAGATATGAATAAACTAGACTGTAGACTCAATCTAATGCATTCTATGGCCAAAATGTTATATATACAATCTAAAAGTGGATGAAACTAAGCTAAAATGATCCTAATTATGCATGAAAATATATATACATCACCACCGGAAAAAACTCATCGCCGGAACTGGTCATCTTTGGGTTAAAAAAGGTTTAGATCTTGGATCTAAAGATTGGTTGGGGCAAGAAAGACTTAAGGCTAAGGCTAATATGAAATCCTAAGGGCCGATCCATGAAATCTATCCTAAAAGAAACAAAAAGAGGAAGGAAGAAGAGGATCTAACCTTAAAATTGCGGATGGAAAGCTTGTTAAGGATTCCGGGAGCAAAGAATTTTAGCAGAGAAAGGAAGAAGACGAAGCTAAAATGCGAAAGGAAGAGAAAGAAAAAGTTTAAAAGGAAAGAGGAGAAATTTAAATTGGCCACGCGTCCAATCATTGGCGTGAATCTCGCGAGAGTAAGGTCTACTTTCTTTCTTCTCAAATCTTTGCAAATCTCCTCTAAAGGCTACGAATCCTTCTCCTCACCAAGTCAACGGCTGGGATTTTTCAATAAATCAACCATCCTAGAAAGTGCTAACGGCTCACAAGGTCTAAAATTAATAGCCCTAAGGCCAGACGTCAAGAGCCAGACGCAACCTTCCGCTGCAACAATGTTTGTTATCTGATAGAACTCAAATTCAAAGCAAGCAAAGGCTTATGAAAAGTAGAGGCGACTACTGGCTTCCTGCCTAAGCCACCTGCAAGACATGTTATTCCACAGCTTAGATCGAACCTGCGCAATAAGGGCAAAACTGATGGGAGTAATTTAGGTCATGGGAATTCCCCAGGCTTAGATGGAGTACAACAGTAAGACCTCAAAGCAGGGGAATGCCCTGAAGCAGGAAGCCAGACGACGTTGCATAGCCGGAAGCTGGAAGCCGGAAGTCAGATGACCTTGCATAGCCGGAAGCCAGCCGACCACCGGCTCTCCTCTATTTTTATTATATAACTTAGTAGATAATGACGTGTATTTTAGATATAGATGCATATATTCTACAGATAATCATG
>OVAN01015995.1:0-10908 GCA_900406275.1 Anastatica hierochuntica
GAGGGTTAGCGGAATACCTCCGTTCATTGTAGTGGAGAAGTCTTCTTGAACAGTTTCCTGAATAGAAAATGAAAACCTGATCTTTAGGTTAGAGATTAGGTTTCTCTCCCCTTACCTATAAACTTTCTTTAGGTGTTGTGTTTAGAGATTTGGTTAGGATGTCTTTATGATGGGCTAAAGGCATATATTTATAGGCGGAGAGAGGACCTAATTCCTCTTTAGGGTTTCCATAGGATTAACCTCAACCGTTCATCAAAGTAGAGATTTATTAGGAATTAACTCCTTTATTTCCATTTTATTGGTTACCAAATATATCAAGGAAAAACAATATTCCATTAGAAAAAAGGATAACTATAAGAACACATAACGGTGAAGGAAATATTCCTTGCAAGATAATTCAACAAAACCCATTGAAATCTTTTCAAATTTAAACTTGTTATGATATAAGATAAAACTTTTGCATACAGACATGCATGTTAAATGAATCATTAATATGATTTTTATAATAGCATTTTATTTTTAAAAAGATGTATTTATTAATTGAGAAGTAGTACAAAAATTAAGCATTTAGATGACATATAATTTACCAACATGTTAAGTTTATATGTTAACATCGGAAATCCTCTCAAAATATATAAACTTAGATCAAAATTATTATAATATTTACAATAATTTTCATTTATATATATTTTTTGAAAGTCAAATAAAATACTGTCAAATGAAAGTTTTTAAGTTTTTATATCCTCTTTCAAATAATTACGAATTTTTTAATTATCTAAAATTTAAAATATTAAGTAACCCAAAAAATTGAGTGAGGAAATATTTGAAATCCAATTATATCACACTAATTAGGTTTTCTTCATTATATTTTTACTTCTATCTTTGCTTTTTGAAAAAAATGAATCACAATATCATTCATAGAATTTTTTGCATATTTTATAATTCAATTTTTAATATGCACATGAATTTTATAATATATGAAGAATAAAAAGATTGTGTTGAATATTCCATATTAAAACAGAGGATGATGATAGAGTGATGGGAGTTTAGGATTTGAAAAAGTTTATATTCATTCTCATAAGAATTGTGATTAGGTTACATACCTATTTATAGTATAGATATTTCTTATTTTAGATAAATACAAATATATTTAAATATTTCTATATGATAATTACACAATATTCATAATATCTTCAAGAATCTTCTAGATCTTTATATATCTTTCTATACGCCCCGTCAAGCTCAAAGAGGTGATGAAGTGAAACGGAATCAACGACTTGAGATTGAATCAGGTTTATTGCAGTGAGCCTTTTCATGATTGCGGAAATCAGAAAACTCATTTTAGTGACACCGTGAGATAGTTGAGCGTGGGCAATCGTATCAGTGGAAGTGGCGGTGGAGTTGATGACTGATGATGTATGATGATCTGTGATAATATTGTCGGATGCATAGAGATTATTTTTTTGTAAGAAACAAAAACTAGATAAAACATTTTTTATATAGAAATCAAGCTTAATCATGCTTTAAAACTTTTTTTCTTTTTCTATTGATGAAAAGGGAACGACAAAAATAGATTATTTATTTTATTTTTTAATTTTTAAAATTTAAATAAAAAAACATAAGAGAAATAAATATTTTTTTGTATATTTTTCCCTTTTTTTTGTTTTTAAAGAAAAGACAAAGAAGAGAAATAGAGAAATTGATGTTGATCGTTTGATCAAAACGTGGAAACCTTTGGCTTATATTTAGAGGTCTATGATAGACTTGAATAAGAAGAAGCTCTATGACTTAGATTCAGAGGCACTTAGGCATGAATAAAGAAGCTCGATGGCTTAGATTCAGAGTGATGAGAGTTTAGGATATGAAGAAGTTTATATTTACTCTCATAAGAATTATGATTAGGTTACATTCATATTTATAGTATAGATATTTCCTATTTTAGATAGATACAAATATATTTAAATATTTTTTCCAACCACACAGTAATCAGAAAGTCTCTCCCAAATTGGGAAACCAATTTGGGGGAGTAGAGTCTACAAAAAAACAATCATGTGAAGAAGAACGGGATTTTCGAGCCAAACTATCTGCAAAAATATTTGTCGTGCGTGGGATGGAAGACACCGAGAAGCCTGAGAAGGAGCCCTGTAGAAGTTGGAGTTCCTGAATTTGAGTATGAAAAGACCAATCATCCGGGTTATGGACAATGCTCGTAAGTTCCGCAAAGTTTGTCTGGAAAAGGTGGCAGTCAATTCTTTGAATGTGAAGTTCTTCAAGGATCTTCTAGGTCTTTCTATATCCTTCTATAGATGAATGGTAGTCCGGGAACATATTATAAAAGTATTATAATGATAAGAAATTCTAAAAGTAAAAAATTTAATTCAAGAACCATCTAAATAAGATCTAAATAAATAAAAACCATCTAAATAAGAAAATTTATAAAGTCAAGTTTAGCATTTTGTTTTAACCTATCAATTTAGCTTGATAGACACATTTAAAATAATCTAAATAATTTGATTTAAAGTTTCAAAAGAATAATAAGGTTAAGGTTGTAGCTTTAGTTTTCTACTGTAGAATTTAGGTCTTAAGTTTTTTTGTTGTAACTTAAAATTTTTTGTTGTAGTCTTAGATTTTTTTAAATAACTTATTAAAAAAACACGATTAATAAATTTTTGCTATGTATTGTATATAGTAATTAATATATTATAATACAAAAAAATTAATCATTAAAACACTTTAATGCTTAACTAAAATTATACAATTTCTAGAAATATATGTAAAACAATAATATTTTGTTTAATATTTTTACATAAATATCAATTAGTTCATGAACTCATAATATGAAAAGTCAATATATGTTACGTGTGTGTAAAATCATGTTATTAGTTATAATAGATGACTAGAATTTGGTCCGCGCAACCGGGTGAGTGTTTTTTTTATTTTTATGTATTTAATATATGATTCATTATGTTTAAATTTTTCGAGTATAGAATTCGGATTTTTTGGTTATTTTGAGTTTTATGTTCGGGTTCAATCTTAAAATTTTTAGATTTTTCAGTTATTTTGGATCTCATCTTCAAGTTTAATTTTGGGATTTTTTGCTTTTTTCGGACATCCGTACGTATTCGGGTATGAGTTCAGTTCAGATAATATCCGAAATACCGTGAAACAAAACCTGTTGGAGTATTGTTTTATTTTAAATATCATATGACTAATTTAAATTCATATAGTTTATATAAAATATTTTTATAAATTTTGTAGGTTATTTTAAATTTTATCACTTTATAAATTTTCTTATTTTTGAAACAAATTTTTGTATTAAAATTATTTATATAGTAATAATTAGGTGAAAAAGATATTAGAATATTCCAATGTTATTCATATTTAAAGATATCCATATTCATCTCTATATTATTATTTGGGAAGTACAGTTAGAAGAATAACCTTAAGTTTGTAAAGAATTACATCAAATGCCATTAGAAAGTAAAAATATAAAGAAAAAAAATAAAATCTTCATTAAAGATAAAAAAACGTTTTTAAAAATGCTATTCAAAAACCAATGAAATTTCTTATCAAGATCTTTTCTAGATTTCCTTAATATTTTTTTTCCAAATATTCATCTAAACAAATATTTTACTATTAAAAATAAGTTAATAAATCTTAAAAATTATCCCCTATGCATTAATTAGAAAGTTACTTGACATGTGTCTTTACCAGAATGAGTTTCAATATCAAAATTATGACATGGCAGTTTCGTGAAATTTGATTGGCTTTCTATTGATTAATGGTTTTAGTTATTGTTTTTTTAAATCCCTATTATTTTGGAATCAGTTAACAATATATGATTTAAACAATTCTAACACTTTAGTATATGCAAAATTAAATTTTACAGCTTAAATAAAAATTTACTAAGGAAGACAAAGATACATGCAATACGTATACATATATATATATATATATATATATATATATATATATATATANAGGCAGAAATACGTGCATTGTTTATAGAGCAATTCTCATATTTAGCACTAAATTAAGTTTTACAATTATTATTAATACAAGTATATATAGTACTTTCTTTGGATTCACATTACGTATCTTATAAATTAAAAATTTAAAGATGAAAATTTCAAACTTATGCTAACCCATGTTTCAAAAATAAAAATGCACATTACGTATTCTTTTTATTCAAATTTTCATATATGTTTAAAAAATTTACAATTGTGTTATTTTCTTCGTTATATGAAATTTTATCCGCGCATAGCGCGGAGAGTCTTCTAATTTGATTTTAATTTTAAATTGAAAAATGTATTTTAAGTATATAATATTAATATATAATTAATTATTTGCAATATAAATATATCCTAATTTAAAAAAACAAAAAAATACAAACAAAAATAACTTAGTTATATAAAGAATTAATAGTTTACATTTTCGTAATATGTAAAAAGTAAAAAAAATATTTAAAATTAATGTTACACAAAACATAATTGTTTTTAAGAACATTAGAATGCCAAATACACTAACTAACAACAATTACTATAAATTTAATTATCTCTAAAACATCCTATAAATTTTTTTTATTAAATAGCATAATTTTTTACTATATCATTATAATTGAAAATTATTTCAAAAGAGAAAATACGGTTCGGTCTACAACGGGTTAATTGAGACTAATAATATTATAAAAATGTATGATTTAGTTCACTACAAGTTAAGTATCTTAATCAACACCAAAATGTTTAATGTTACTATTATGTAATAATTTTAAATATTTTTAATTTAATGTATCACAAAATATTAATAATATATGATCCCGCGCAATGCACGGATTAAAATCCTAGTTAGATACATTTAATAAAATTTCTAATACATGTTCAATTTAAAAAATCACACATGAAAAAATATGTGTACTTAGGTTTCTTTTTCCTCTTTCTAAAGTCTCTCCCCCAAATCAACTCCAACCCTAGTGCCGCCGCATCGAATCTGCCTGGGGAGGGGCTGTGTCCCGGCCTCGGCCGTGTGTCTCCGCTTCTCCCCCCCCCCCCCNCTTCCCTCTGTTTTTGTCCAGCGGTCTCCCATCCTTTCAAAGCTTCAGTGAGCTCGAGATCGGAGTGATCTGGTTTGTTGTTGTCGGCGATTTGTTCCTCAGATGCGTTAGTCATGTCTGTTCTGATTCTTGCCGGTTTCGAGTGTTAGCTGGCCTTGAATCACCAGATCGAGCATTGGTTCTGCGGTTTCAGACCATTTAGCTCCGACAAGCATTCCTGAGTCAGCGATTGTTTCAAGCCCCTGAGCGGTCCAAGCTTTGAAGTGGTTCTGCCTCCTGAGTCTCCGGTGGCGTTTCTTTCATGGAGGAAAGGAACCACTAGCTCTTTTGAGGGCATGTCATATCTGAGTTGGTGCTTGCTGGTCCGAGTGTTGCCGGTGTTAGATCCACCAGATCGGGAGTTGGTCCTGTGGTTCCAGACCTTTACTCTCCGACCCCCCTTACCTGAGTCGGCGCTTGTTATTTCCCCGTCTAGTCAAAGCTTCGGTGTGGTTCCGCCTCCTGAGATTCCTTAGTCGTCTCTTCCATGGAGTAAAGGAGTCACACTTGCACAGCCTTCTACACAACCTCCTCTCCCTAACTGAGCTTTTTCAGGTTTGCGATTTCTGGTCCCTTCGTGCTTTCTTCATGTTTGTTTCTCGGGTTCTACTTTGGTTCTGCTTGTTTAGTGGAGTTTGGTCGAGAGTTGGGTCATTGTTCGGTTCTACATGGAGTGGGATTCCCGGTCTGCCGCTCTTCTCTTGCCGCTGGGACAGTCTGAGCACTTTTCTTCGCCGTTGTAAGCTTCTCCTCTTTGTTTTTCCACTGGTTCTGTGACCAGCCAGTCACAACCCTCCACCGGCTCCTCTCCGCGAATTGGTTTTGACTCCTGAGGTCCTGAAGCGCGTCTCATTCCGGAATCTGCGCTCTTCTCTTGCCACTCCGGAGGCCTCGCAAAGGTGTTAGTTGTGTCTTCCATCTTCTGCCTTCACCCTCAACCAAGCGAACCCCAGTCGTGCTCTCATCTCCAGTTCACAGTCCTTTTCAAGTAAGTTCAAAGTTGAGTCTCTGTTGCGTAATGTCGATTACAATGGATAGAGAATGTCCGGAGAAAGTATGATCTTCCTGCAAGGTATTGGATTGGTTTAGTTGGTGTGTTGGACGTTCGTCTTTGCTCCTGATCCCTGTCTTATGGTTTATAGTTCATGTCCGCTAATCTTTTCCTCTACTTGTTTGGTATTCGGATCCTCTATTTTTTCCGTTTCGTACTCTTCGATCGTAATCGTTTGTACTGTTCCGTGGTTCTCGCATTTTGATAGAAAAACTTTTAACAAAAAAAAAAATATGTGTACTTCAGTTTTAGTAAGATAGATATAATATACTATGTTGAAAAAATAAAAGTAGATTGTTGTACTAATATTATATTACACAAATATGGCATTGTGTTATCTATTTTTCAATAAAATTAAGCAAATAAATTATTAAATAGTGAGGAGACCTAACCATTGAAATTAGAATGGAAGGAAAAAATCTCAAACAATTAGAATATGAGCTCTGGAAATTTGGATTTCTATAAACAAAAATTATAAAATAATTTATATTTTCAACTATAACTTTTAAAAATGTTCTGGAATATAATTGGTGAGATTTATTGTTTTAGAAAGATTAAAGTGGTGTGAAGAGTATCCACAGGCGTTACCAATAAAAAGGAGGTATATGTCAAAAGTTCTAGAATTATTATGAAAATAGATGGTGATTTTAAAAAATAGATGGTGATTTAAAAACATTTTAGGAAAATGATCAAAATAAGAAAAACTTAATTAAAACATATTTTATTTGTTTCTTAAAGTGTAAAAATTTACAACACTTTCCTATCTTGTTAATTATAAGATACATATACCATTCTATATATAAATAAATTAGATGATTATTTCTTATTATAAATTACAAACCATATCTGTATAGAATCATTTACAAAAAGAAATCTTTTTTTTTCGCCACAAAAAGAAATCTTTTTGTGCAAAAATCTATTATACATTTAACATTTAGATTAAAATCAGCCAAATCTGCAAATCATTATGGGCTAATCTGTGAGGTCTTTATTTAAATGGGCTTAAACTTTGTGGCTCGTAAGAGAGAGAGAAAAAAAGGCAAAGTTGCTGAGAAGAAACGCAGCTCCGACCAAAGAGAAGAAGCAAAATCAACAAGAGTGGAAGAATCTTTGGAACTAACGACTAAGAATTTTGCTAAATTTCACAATCTAGAGAAACTGACCCAGGTCGAGAGAAGATCGAACAAGTTTCAAACTCTGCCTATTATGTCAACGAACACAGAATCTTCAGCTCTTCCTACTCAAAGGTTCAAGCTTTTTTCTACTTTCCTTCATCTCTAAGTTTCTACTCTCTGAATCCATTTAGATCGAATTCGTTTCTGGGTTCTTACTCTTTCAAACTTTCGTTTACTATAATCTATTTTTCTTCTTGGGTCATTGTCAATGGTCTGACTTTGTATCATATTCTCTCAGTTACTCACGTTTGGTTGACGTTCTTACAACAGAACTTGGGATCTAGTCATTTGATTCTCTGTCTGATTCTTATGGTTTAGTATCATGCCTGTTTCATGTTGTATCTTGAAATGCTTGTGATTGATCTCTGATATATTCATCTCTTCTTGGTTTCAATCCCTTTACTTGTGTGATTGATCTATGAGACTTTGGATAAAGTGATTTTTCAACAACTAGTGATGAAAATGGGTTCTATGGAGCTTTCTTCACAATCTCTCAACATCAGATTTGTAATTATATGTCCCATTTGTCTCATATTACCTCCTTCGCACGTTTCTGTTTTAACGAAGCTTTGTGGTCCTTTCTTTTGTCCTATTTCCGAGATCCATTTATGAATAAACTTTAGCTTACTTGCTTTTGATGTCTTGTGTTCTTGCTTTGACAGGCTTTTAGGTAAAGTGGCATTAATAACTGGAGGAGCCACTGGGATAGGAGAGAGCATTGCTCGCCTGTTCCACAAGCACGGCGCAAAAATCTGCATTGTCGATGTGCAAGATGATCTAGGTGATAAGGTGTGTAAAAGTCTGGTCAACGGTGAGCAGGCGAAGGTGGCTTGTTTTATCCATGGTGATGTTAGAGTAGAAGACGACATTAGCAATGCTGTTGACTTTGCGGTCAAGCAATTCGGAACGCTTGACATACTCGTCAACAATGCCGGACTGAGCGGAGCACCATGCCCTGATATCCGGGACAATAGTTTGACTGAATTTGAGTTGATCTTTGATGTTAACGTGAAAGGAGCTTTCCTCGGCATGAAACATGCTGCTCGGGTAATGATCCCAAAGAGAAAAGGGTCAATAGTTTCGTTGTGCAGTGTGGGAGGTGTTGTGGGAGGTGTTGGTCCGCATGCTTATGTTGGTTCCAAGCATGCTGTTCTTGGCTTGACTAGGAGCGTCGCAGCCGAGCTTGGACAGCATGGAATACGAGTGAACTGTGTTTCGCCTTATACGGTTGCAACTCAACTGGCTTTGGCTCATTTGCCGGAGGAAGAAAGAACAGAAGATGCATTTGCTGGTTTCAGGAGTTTTGCGGCTGCAAACGCGAATCTAAAAGGAGTCGAATTGACGGTTGAGGATGTGGCAAACGCTGTTCTGTTTCTGGCGAGCGATGAATCACGGTACATAAGCGGGGATAATCTGATGATTGACGGAGGATTCACTTGCACTAACCACTCCTTTAGAGTTTTCAGATGATAGTGTCAATGTTCATTTCTCTTAAATAATTTTAACTGTTGTGATTATTGTGCTTTTGATTGTTATTTTCTTTCTTACCTTAGTTGAGAGAGAGATTTATTGAAACCAAGTCATTGGGAGATTAATAACAATCGCATATGCTTTTAGATAATGCTATTTGCTAAACATTAATTTAGTGAAACCAAAACATACATAGTACGTCAGGTTTTTATTGGAACGGAACTAAACTAAACATTTTGGATACTGGTTGACTCTAATCTCTTGTCGCATTAAAATTTAAATTAAAAAGATTACAAGAAAATGTAAAGAGTGGCAAAAAAGGATTAAAAAATTATGATTATTGAATTAGACAGGTCTACAACTTTGGCGAGAAATTGTCTGATTAACTGTATTTACCAGAATCCCGCATGCCACTTTTGCCTGTTCATCAAATATTTCAAAAACAAAAAAATCATTTTTCTCCATATGAATAAGTTGTATCGGTAATTATTTTTTTATATTAGAAAATTTATTAATATAATCAAATATTAACTTTAAAAAGTAATTGTACACTTGCAAAGTTCAATACTTTCATAATCAAAATTAATAATCGATTATTTGGCGTTGAGAATAAAATCAAAATAAGAAAGTGTTAAGTCTTGTGAAAATGAGAATAAAACCAAATAATTGCGTAACTTTCGAGTTGAAGTAAACCTTACCTTCAAAGGAAAACGGAAGAAGAAAACGCCAAGCTTTCCGTTAGTCTCCGTAACGGTGTCAAATTCGATGGAGCCCTTAGTCAAATCGTGAATCAGGTGGATGACGTCAGCAAACACCGTGACTCCGTCAAGCTCCGTCTCCGCTTCAAGGTAAGACGAACCCATAGCCCTCACGTGCCCGCCATCTGAACTCACGTGACCTAACGTCTTCCCTCTGTAGTCAATCGCAACGTCAAGCTCCGTGAAGTCAAAAGAGTACACGTCAGCATTGGATACCTTAAGCGTGACGAGCATCGTTAGGTCTACTGACGGCACTGGACGACGGTGAACGTGCACGTGGGAGATCCTGACCCGTACGATCTTGATGCGTGGATCTGACGGCCAGAAGATGTAAATGATGATGGAGGCAAAAGATATAAGAAATATAGAGATGATGAAACGGCGTTGTGAGACCAGAACGTCGTCGTTTAGATCGCCACTTGACGACGGTAAAGGCTTATAGTCCGGCGACGACGGAGTTGCTTCAGGATCTTCTTCTTCGGCCATGACTCATGAGTCATAAGATAGAAGATGCTTTTAGTTACGTCGAAAAATATATTTATATGTGAAGTTAATTATTTTGTTAGTTGAGCGTATAATTGAACTTTGTTCTTAATTTAGTTAATAATATTAATTGCTTACGCTACATAATATTATAAAATGATGACATAATTTTAGATTCGGAATAAAATTAAATATAAGATATTATTGCTGAGTTGTGCTTGCTTAATCTCTTTGTGCTGATATCTTAACGCCTTGTTAAATTTTATTTAAACTAGGACTATCTCCGCGCTACGCGCGGATTGTGGTGTATATTATGTTGTGCATGTTGCTCAGGTTTTAAAACATGCAACGTAGGAAAATAGAAGGAGAATGACCAGTTATAACTGTAAAACATTGGATGCGTCAAATCTGTGAGGGATCGCGCCGGTTTTTGTGTTTGTCGGTTCTGACTCTTCAGATCGAGAGCGGTGGCTGCGGTTCCAGCTCCAATCTCTCCGTCGCCTCCTCCCTGAGCCGGTGTTCTTTCGCTCTTGTGGTCCAAGCGGTGGCGTGTCTCTGCCTCCTGGTTGTTTCCTTTCTGGTTTCTCCCATGGCGGAAAGGAGTTTCATTGCTCTTCCGAAATCAGTGCCTCCTCTCCCTAGCTGGGTTCTCAGGTTCATGATTGTTGGTCCCTCTGTGTTATTCTCTTCATCGTCTTTCGGGTATGGCTATGTTTCTTCTCGATTAGTGGAGTTTGTTTGAGGAATGGGTCTTTGTACGATTTATCTTGGAGTGGGATTCTCGGTCTGGCTCTTCTCTTACCGTCGGGACAGTCTGTGCCTCTTTCCTCTGCCGCTGTAATCTTCTCCTCCAAGTTCAACGGTTGCCGAGACCAGCCAGAC
>OVAN01015996.1:0-10907 GCA_900406275.1 Anastatica hierochuntica
CCCTCCCTCCCTCCCTCCCTCCCTATAAACCTATTAGGAATCCAATTCTATTCTAGATAACTACTAAACCAAAAACTAGATAACTACTAAACCTTAGCCATATGTCGATTGTCCTTTTCTCTTTTGAACTTGGTTTTCTTGTTGAGAAAGTTACTTCAAGTTTACGTCAACATTCTCTCCCTTAAAATTGAAGTCCATTTCTTGAAAATCTTTCACTTTAATAAGTTCCCTCATTTCCTTAAACTTGATCTGTCCAAGTGCTTTTGTAAGTATATCAGCTTTTGTCTGTCTCTAGGAACATGCTCAACCTCTACTTGATTGTTCTCAACGCATTCATGAATAAAGTGGTATCTCCTGTGTATATGTTTACTGTGTCCATGAAACATAGGATTCTTCGTAAGGTATATCGCCGATTTATTGTCAATCTTTATCAGTACCTTCTCGCAAGTTCTACCCCTGACTTTAGTTAGTAACTCTTAGAGTCAAATCACTTTATCAATTCTTTTTAAAGAAAAGTCGATATATGTATTAAAACAGGCAGGTGTGCCTAGAGGCAGGTGTGCCTAGAGGCAGGTGTGCCCAGAGACAGGTGTGCCCAGAGGCAGGCGTGCCCACCGATCTATGTATTAAAACGTGATCCCAATCGAGATTAAGGCTTGCTAAGTAAAACGCTTATGAATTTGCGACTTATAAAGCCTAAAATATGCAGGACCTTATCTCATAGAAACAAGACTTTCATAGTCTGACAGATATGAACCCATAGTTCACCGAGGGCTTCATGCCCCACTGTTACACTTGGTTATGACCACCATGGATCCTTGGTTCTCTAAGGCCATGTGCCCCCGACATTAGATACCAAATTTGAAAATATGTAAATCTAATGTCCTAGAGACCATAGTTTACTAGTGCCATGTGCCCCACTTTTCTTTGAATGTAGGTACAACGACGAAATATCTTGGACCTACCAAAGCTATGGATATAAAGGCCCAAGCAGCGTGACCAGAACCAACAACTCAGAATGCTTCAGCCACCCAAGGCCAAAAGCCCTATACATTCGGATGTATGCCCAAAGAGAAAGAAAGTCCTGGAACTCAGAAGAGAACGCAAGGAGCTAAGCTTTGCCATGGACCTGACAAGATCAAACATCTAAAAAGACGGATCCATAATCCATAGTCTACACCTTCAGAAGGAAGTTTGGAGATAATCCAACGCAGCCAGCGCAAACCCATATGTTGCAAAGGCAGTTCCAGCGGTTCACCAAGACTATTATATTGACTCGACGTCTCCTCGATAGATCATCTCTACCAAGATAGTAGACTCAGAAGATGACCGACCAAGTAGAAAGGTCAAAAGAGTGAGAAGTAGTAAGAAGAAGCCAAGCAGAAAATGGGATAAAAGCCCTAGCGGCCCATTAATATTGAAAGATTTGGGCCTCAAGGACCCCGAAAAGTTTTAAAAGGCTTTTTAGCCTGACGACAAAGTTCAAGAGCCCAAAGGCCCGAAAGAAGTTCCATGCCCACAAAGGGGCCCTTATAAGATGGAAAATGTCGTTGGCCGCTGACAACGCATACATATCAACATAAAAGAAAATGATTGTTCATGGCTTAGGGGGGACTTCTTCTTCCTTCTTCTCTTCTTCTCCTCTTTAGGGGGTTCGTTGGAGGAGGGGCATTAAGGATTAGGAAATTAGGATGGCCCTTAGCCACAAATACTAGCATCACTTCCATAGGAGGAGCGGTCTTACCCTCAGCCAAGGCCTCCAAGCGGCGCACCTCTTGGGCTTCATAGTCGAAATCGGCTAAAGCCCAGCCTTTGTGAGCCCCAGTCAAGAAGTCCTTAGCCATTTCCTATTTGGCCATCACTTCTGCCACACCTTTAGCCAACTCTGCCTAGGTTATAGCCCTATCTGCTTCTTCGGATTTAGCCTCCACCAGGGTACTAAGACGATTCACCTCTCCTTGAGCATTTGCTAAGCTTCCTTGAGCTCCCTGACTTCACGACTCTTGGCCTCTGACTCCTTTTGCAGAGCTCCAGTCCTTTTTTCTCGATTGAAAGCTCCGCCAAGGCATGTTCACTAGATCGTCGAGCCTTGGGCAACTCCTCTTTCAGGGCCCCTTGTGTCCTCATTCTTAAGATAGGCAACAATGAGAACCTGCAAAGGAAATGAAAGTTAGCAGCCGCCCAAAGCATTAAAAAGAGAGCTAATAATACGCTTACTCCAAGAGCCTTGATGCAAAGGTCCTCCTCGGAACGAGCCTGCTTCTCTATTATGTCAGCCACACCAGCGGTTAGGAGGTAGTCAATAAAGGCGTCTTGCCGAGAAGTGGGAGCCTCTTTGGAAGCTAGAGTCCAAGAACCCTCCTTGAAAGAGCGAGATTTCTTGACGACAGGAGAAGCGGCTGAAGCCCCAACCCTCTTCTTGACCAAGGAATTGCTCTCCTTGGCAGGGACTTCATCAAAGATGGCTTCAACGTCCACCAATTTGGCATCACTTTCTCTGTACTTCTTAAGAGCCGCAAAGGTCACGTTGCTAGGTCTTTTTCTCATATCTGCCCTTATAAACAATGAAGGAGAAAAGTGAAGAGAAACAGCCAATCGAAGTACCTAGGAGAGATCCATGGAAGGCTTACCAAATATAGAGGTGTATTCTAAACTGTGCTCACTAACAAGGAAGTCAATCGCCCTCCAGCTCTTGGGAAGCCTTAGGATCGCCTCCACCCCTAGTCTCCCTGACTCTAGTGGTGAAGTCTTGACCTCTGCACAACAACAAAGCAAGCAAAAAGGAAGGCGTTAGCAAGGTCAGGGATTGCCTAACAGAATCAAGTGTACAAACCTTTGAGTTCCCAGCGAGTTAAAAGCCCTGGGCTATCTTCCAAGGAGAGAAGGTAGTGAGCCATGTCATTCACCAAGGCTTCCTTGCCCATTCTGGTGTGAAGGTGATACCTTAAAGGTTCATTCTAGTAGTAGAAGAAGTAGTAGGTGTAAAGAACCTCGTCTACTCCCACCGGCATAGAGGTTACTCCGACAAGGCTTGTATAGACGTCAAAATGCAGAAGGATGGAGTAGAAATTGGTTGGGGCAAATCCTAAATTGTTAGCCATCGCTACCACAAGAGAAGGCAGCGATCTCCGAAAGCATGTCTCTAAATACACTTCATAGATGGCGATATTCGAGGGACAACAGTTGGCAGCCCTTTGGGTAGCATCAACACACCTGAGTGGAAGGCTTGGCGGAAGATCAAAAAGAAGTCGCGCCTCCTCCAATGACCTTTGGTCTAGGACTGACGGCGGGTTGGGATCTACTAAAACCTTTGAAGACATTCTTAAAAGGTCTCACCTTTTTATAAAGAAGCTCAGTCGGAACCCTAAGAAAAGCTTTAACAACGCAAGAAAAGAGCCGGAGAGAGGTTACCTTAGTACCAGAAGCTTATGTGATAGAGATGCGAACGATGGAAACAATTAGAGATTTGCAAGATTAGAATAGAAATGGTTAGGAACCGCTCAAAGATCCACGGAAAAGATCATCAACAGTGAAATCCCTAATTCAAAATCCAAGATCTACTGCCATCGCATCAACCAATCGCTACTAAGGGTAAAAGAAAGCAAGATCTACCGGAAATGTGCCAAAGACTTACCGAAAAAAGCAAAAAATGTGGTGGCCACTCGAGAGAAAACCCTAATCTGACTATGAAGAGGCAAGCAAAAAAGTGAAATGACGAAGACTCATCACTTTCCCGCCTATACAACCCTAGCGGTAATGGGCCTAAAACAAAAAGATAAGCCCAAATCACGCCATAAAGTTCAAGCCCAAGAGTTCATCTAAAAGATGCGGCTCGTAAGCGCTAATGAGATTCACAAAGGATGAAGCCATAACAGCGAGGACTAGCAATTCCAACGGGAGCCATGGCTGAAGCTCTACTCTATTTCCTTATTTTTTCAAAGTCGATCCCAAACTAAGGTATGAACCAATCTCTTAAGAAAGTATCTACTCTTCAAATTCCATAGGGGGAAAATGAAGAAAGGGGGCAACTGTTTTACGTAATTTTATTCCCTTAGATTCCGGCCATAGCCTAGACTAGGGATATATAAATAAACTCCCTAGTTGTAGGTGAAAACTAAGGCCATAGCCAAGGACACCATCGCCAAGCTGAGGCCATAGCCGAGGTAGGGCAGATATCCCCTTAGTCAGTCTAAATCTTAAGAGATAAGGACAAATGCCTTAATGAATCTAGGGAAATATTGCTCATTGTAAGATAGACTCAAATATAGAATTTATCGATAAAATATATGAAAATATGATGTGGTCGGTTTGTCAAAGTTTAAAATTTGTAAACCTAAACCTAACTTTAAATCTCGTAAGAGAATAGGGTCAATCATAGTACTTTAGCTTCGTCCAAGGATTTGAAGGCTAGACTAGTAAAATATAATCAAAGAGAATACACTAAGAGTCCTAGTTTAGGTGGGCGATTTAGATGGGGATTTTCACGGGTCTCCACTAAATCTAATGATATTCAAGGCCAAACATAATGGAAATGCATAAAAGAAAGCAATAAGTAAACAAGCAAGCAAGTAAAGGAATAAAAGAGTGAACTTGGATGTAAACAATAAAAAGGTAGGATCCTGAGATAATGCTAATGGGTTTGGGGTGAATCTAGTTATGTGATGGACTCTGGTAAGACTTTATTGTAGGATTGATGCTATTCCTAGACCACGGATCCCTCTATTATCGATCAACCCACTCGCGTGGCAAAGATCTATTCACCTATACACATTACAAGGCTTAACTCTCGTTTCTTGCCTATCTAAACATGTATGTGATAGTGTTCCTCAAGCCCTTCTAGCCATTTAACACCTTGATGTCCCATTGGGAAAACCACTCTCATAGCTCAAGGTGAAAAACATAGAACTAGTTCTCTCAAGCATTTCATCGAACATTTTCTAGGCGTCATTGAGCAAGCAATAAACTTTAAAGAACTAAACTAGATCTAGTAGAAATCTATGAAAAAATCTAGCCTAATCATCCATCACAACCCTATATCTAACCCTAGCCTACCATATCTCTTGATCCAAGAAGAATCTATTCACTAAGAATCATGGAAATCCAAAGACAAGATTTTGGTCATTGAGCTCCCATGCTCTTAGACAAATAGATCTAGAGAAAGAGATGAGAAGAAAAGATCCAAATCACTCAAAAGTATCAAGAAGTTATTACAAGGTTTTAGATCTCAAAGTAGATGAAAGAAAAGTACAGTTGATGAAAAGTTGACCAAGGTTATGTTCTTGGTTCAACATGAGGCTATTTATACTAAAGGAAGGAGTGTGGGTGTCCTAAAAAGGGTTTCTTCACGTCAAGGGAGGCTGTTGTCGCCCCAATGTTGGCTACCATCGACCCTTGGGTTGACAGTAGCTCACCTTGGGCAGCAAAGCTGCCAAGGGAGGCTACTGGCGACCTCTGGGTCAATAACTGGGCTCCTTGGTAGCTCTTTGTCTCTTCTTCCGCCTCCTGGATGCTCTACTTGATCCCAACTTTTCTCATATCATTTAGCTCCTTTTGTCCTTGATTTTTAGCTCCATTTCCACCTTAGATTCACCTCTAGAGCCTCCATGAATCCATTTTGAAGTTCCACCTACAAATGCAAGGAAAATGATATGCAAATGCAATATGCTCCTAAACTAGACTTCAGACTTAAACTTATAGATTGTAAGACTTATATGAAATATTTACAACCTACATGCGGATGAAACTAAGCTAAAATGCATCAAAATATGCATGAAAATATGAACACATCAACACGCCCAGACTTGCCCTTTGCTTGTCCTCAAGCAAACAACAAAGACCAAACCTAGAAATGAGGTTTACAAGTGGGAACTCAAAACCAAGATAAGAAAAGTAATGTCTTATGCCCAATCTCCTCAAAATAAGTAAAATGGTGCAAATATCATCTAAGAGTCTATTTACTTCTCCATGATCATCACAAAACCAACTCTTAGAATCTAAGCTAAGCATCCATAAACTATCTCATCGCCAATTCCTTTTTACATTCAATTAAGCTTAGGCGTGAGTTTTTTACATATGGGCAATGCATCTTAACAATTCGGTTTGGAGATCAAAGAAGGGTTTGATGTAAATAAGTGTAAAAAGAAGTGGGTTGCTCGATTTAAAGTGGTTTCCCTCAAACATAGTAGTGCAAGACATTAGGCAAAAGCAAGGTGATAGCCGAACAATTTACGCATACAAAGCATTTATCTCCTCTAATTGTTCACACCCCATTGATTCTTGAGGATCTAGACACTTACTTGATATATTACCCATCCTAAATCTAGAAACCTTGAACTTTTATTGAACAAAACTCACTCATTCTTTTTCTTTTTGTAGACAATTAGAGATTCTTAAAATTTTAAACTTCTAAGCTACTAACATTCTTTTGATTTTCAAGAACCACTATCTAATCACTTAGATTCTTTCTTTCTTTTTTTGCTTTTAAGGGTGGACTCTCTAAGCTTTTAGTTTCTAAGGTTAGAGGTTAAATTTAGTACTAATCTCTAGTGCCTTTTTCTATCACTTCTTTTTCTTATCTTTTTTCGATTTTTCATTCTTTCTTTTTCTTTTTCTACCAACCTAGGATCAAATAAGCACTAAGTAACATCTAATTGAATCAATATACACTAAACATTCCCAAGACTTAGACAAACCCAAACCACAAAGATTTTCCTCTCCTATAACTCTAGTTAGCCTTAAAGTGAGGCTAACTCTAAGGAAGTATCCTCTATGTCGTTCAACTTCAATTTACTTGGGATTTTTCCCGTGTGTGCACTTTCCTAAAGAGGCATCACATATCGGAATAATAGGGGATTTTGAAGGAAAGGTTTAAAGGTTCACAAGGGTAGTTCATTACTCTAAAGATAAGAGTAGCCATTTGAGCTAAGAAAGATTGGTAAAAGATGGTCAAAACATAGCTAAAATGTATTGATTTCCCCTGGTCAAGTATGACAAAGCCCATAAGCGAGATGTTAACATTCATTAAAAGCCATATTAGATAGGAATTTACTAAAAAGATAGCGTACTTCCACATTCGCAAAGACTTTTAAGTGGTCAATTCCAATCACGAATTTTCGTAAGATAAAAAGAGGTCTAGGCAACATCTTACTTCTAGTGAGGGCATTATTCATTAAACAAAACTCAACTATCTATTAGGTAGTTTCATCATTGTTCCCTATGCAAAATGCAATCCTATATGCTCTTAACAAACTAAGTATTTACAAATGGATGCAATCTATAAGTTATAACTATCTACAATGCAAGACTCAATATGAAAATAAAGGAAAACAACAAAACTCAAAATAGCATTAGTAATAAGCCCCAAGCCCGGACTTAATCTTCACCATCTCGGTGAATTTTAAACCGTGAGAGTGACCCATAAAAACACATATGAAAAACAAAAATATGTGATGGTATATTCAAGGGATAGGAGGTGTACCTTTTGACAACTCATATGTATGAGTGTCATGTGGATCCAACGAAAGAATAAGGCTCAATTTTGTTGCGTTTTGATCTCCGTGGCCGAGATGAAGAAGGGCCAACGGGGTCTTTCCCATGTTTCCTCCGGGATGGCTCTTGAAACAAAGTCCTTAGTGGGTGCATTCCATGCTCTTGTGGTTCTCGGATTAACAAAGAAGGAAGGGCAACCGAGTGTCTTGGTTGTTGATGTCCATGGTTACTCAACTCTTCATCTTCTTTTTCTTCCTCCCTTGAAGAGACGTAACGGTTGTATTTCTCATTTTTCTTCATTCTCCTCCACAACCGCGTAATGAAATTTCCTTGTTCTCTTATGACCTTTTCTTGGTCATTCACCTTTCTTTCCAAGTACATTTCGTACTCACTTCTTTGGTAACCCTTCGGTGGTTCTTGTTGTTGGTACTCGATGTTGAAAGCATTTTCTTCTTCTTCTTGGTTCGGTGGTATCTCGTTGGAATCAGACTTGTAGAGTCTTGGCTCACTTAGTAGGGAGTGACGGTTGACAATTAGATGTTGAGGTAGACGAAATGAGAGGTTCTAATCCTTTGACGCGGTTGTTTGCTCTTGTAGTGGTAAGAAGCATGCTTGTCTTTGCCTCTCTTCATCGATGAATAAGTAGATCATCCGAACATTTGTATAACCATGGTAACCATAAAGAAATTTCTCCTTCACTAGATGATCCATATCCGTTTTCCTTTATCCTCTCAATCTTCAGAAATCTTCAAGATTGACTCCTATGTGGAGAAAAAACGGAGTGAGGAACCCGCCAATTCGGATCAAAGGTTTTCTCGTGGTCCTCAAGTCTTCATGGTAGTCCAACATCTTGGAGATGAAGACATCTCCGCTGTTGACATTGTTTCTACAATAACCCTATTTAGTAGTAAAAATGCTAGTTGAGCCGCACCAGAGAAGCCGGAAATTTTAAGTTGGATCTATGGAAAAGTAGTGGTACGGGAAGACTCCTTAGGGAATTTAGTGAATTGGAAATGCCAACGGATAATCTTGAAAGGTCCTAGAAGACCGAGAAAATGAGTCAGGAAACTTATTCCTAGGCCATTGAAGGTAAAATGGTCTTAGGAATAAATGGTAAAGATATTCTCGGAGAAAAAAAGGTTTTTCTCGGAGAAATATTTTTCCCGACTATTCGGACACTCTTCGGCACATTTGGATCTGAGAAACGAACGTCCCGACACGTTCTGGCTCGATCGGGCACTGTCTAGCACGTCCGGATACGTTCGGGTCAGTGTAAGGCACGTCCGGGCAGTGTCCTGGCAGTGTGCCTGCGTGCCTGGTTCACCAGCCTTGCTTCCTGCTTTAGCAGAAGCAGCTGGACACGTGTCAACACGCGGGCCGAATGAGGTGTCCAGCAGCTTCCCTTCGGCCGACATCTCGTGCTTGTGGCCAGCAAGGATTTTCTTGAGCCAAACTTTTTTTCTTCGTGCCTTAGACCCTGTAAATACCCTTGGACCACGCCTTAGTCTCCACCATCCGAAAACCAAACCATAGCACATGAAGAAAACCTTCCCGAACGCTAAAATCCTTTCTGGACCGTAGCCGATTACTATCCGAGCGTGGCAGAACTTGTCCCGACCGCAGAAAAACCTGTCCGAACAGGAATTTCTCAGGTAATAGTTTCCGGCCTTAGTTTTTCCTTAGCATTTTCATAGCCTAAGTGTGCAAATAGGTTCGGATCCCATTTCCGACTAACGGAACATGGGGAAATCCTTTTCCATTGATCTAAACAACAAGTTTAGAGGTCCGAAACTCTGCCAAAATTTTTGTAGGAGCTGAACCCTTCCCGGAACCAAATCCGACCGCTTTAACTGAACCCTAAGGTGAGTCTCGGTTAGGGTTATGTGTTGATTGTGCGATTAGCACCTGCAAAACAAGAGTATTGTGTGTTGCATGTTGATTGATTGCATGATATTATGTGATAATTGTTGATTTTCGTGATGCATGCATGCTGTGAATGATTGTGGGAATCGAAATTCACACTGTCAATGTTATGTTGTTCACGGATTCTCTGTCGCCAAAAAGCGACAAGATCAGTCGATGGATACGAGAAATTAGGTGAAGATTACGAAACTAAAGAGACATATTGCGAAGCGAGATGTATATAACAATGATAAAGTAACGGGAATCGGATAAGTAAAATGTAAGCGAAGAACAATACGAATACGAAAGTAAATCGAAGATCTAAACAGAATCGTAAACGAAGAACAATATGAAAGTAAACGAAGAACAACTCGTCAAACACAGTTAACGAAGAAAGTAAAGAGGGATCTTATTCGAATTCGTGGTCTGAGCGTGCGCAACCGGAGTTTAAGCTGTGACCGCAAGATCTGCTGGCGAAGAATCCCTAGAACTACAACGTAGACTCGTTACCTAGTTGAGACGCACCTCGCTAACGAAAACAGAGATAAGAAAACCTAGTTTTTTCTAAGGGTTTTGCAATGACTAGAAGTCTCTCTCGAAAGTTCTGTTCCCTTTTCTCATCATCCTTCACACCCTTTATATAGATCTTTGTGGGCTTGGCTCGTTTCATTTTTCATCCTCGATTCGTGCTTATCTCTTCGTGAAACTATTCCTTTTCCTTGATTCGCGTATATCCTTTTTCGAGATCATTCCTTATCATCTCGATTTTCCGTATTTATCTCGAATCTTGACTTTAATCGCGAAACCCTAGTAAACCGTCATTGTAAATGAGCTCGTTCTCGCCCGAAATCGTAAGTGGACTGTTATCGCGGTTTGGGCCCTTTCGGGCCATTTCGCGGCTAAGTGACTTTAAAGATTTCTTTCGGAGAAACCATTCCTCGTAAGATCATGCGGTGATAGTCTCGTGGAATGATGAGACCGATCGTATAGTTTAGACTCTTCTGGTGTTTAAGTTTACCATCATCGTTTTATACGATCGATACGGAATCCCACAGGAAATATGAATCTTTACGATTATCGTCGCAACGGTTTGACGAAAACTCCAATCGAGACGAAACGAGAGATGATCAAATGACGATTCGAAGGAGATGATGATCGGAAAGGACGTGGTTCAGTCAACGAATAACGGTTGAACATTTTCCGTGTCTTAGCGCCAATTGGCGCCAAGACAGACGCTCCGTCCTGGCCTTGGTGCCAATTGGCGCTAAGACAGACGCTTTGTCTTGGCCTTGGCGCCAATTGGCTCCAAGCCAGACGCTCTGTCTTGGCCTTGACGCTAATTGGCGCCAAGACAGACGCTCCATCTTGGCCTTGGCACCAATTGGCGCCAAGACAGACTCTCCGTGTTGGCCTTGTGTTTGTCAGAAGTTTTAAATTTGTGAAAACCTAACTACCCCTCCTAGCCAGCAAGATTGACGGGGTCTAGTTGTAGTACGTGAGGTATCGTCCAAGGATTG